>CAUYRH010021702.1:0-39543 GCA_963574655.1 Perodicticus potto | reverse complement strand
TGAGCTGGCGGGTTCGAATCTAGCCCGAGCCCACGGAAACAACAATGACGGCTGCAACCAAAAAATAGCCGGGCATTGTGATGGGCGCCTGTAGTCCCAGCTACTTGGAGGGCAGAGGCAGGAGAATAGCTTTAGCCCAGGAGTTGGAGGTTGCTGTGAGCTGTGATGCCACAGCACTCTTCCCAGGGCGACAGCTTGAGGCTCTGTCTCAAAAAAAAAAAAAAAAAAAAAAGCGCCACACAGGGACAGACATGGTGGCTCACACCTGTACTCCAAGAGGACAAGGCACAAGGATCCCTTGAGGTCAGGAGTTCAAGACCAGCCTGAGCAAGAAGATGAACCTGTCTCTGTAAAAAATTTTAAAAAATTAGCTGGGCATGGTGGAGGGCGCCTGTAGTCCCAGCTACTTGGGAGGCTGAGGCAAGAATTGTTTGAGCCCAGGAGTTTGAAATTGCAATGAGCTATGACAACACCTCTAGCCTGGGTGTGACAGGAACTCTATCTCAAAAAGAAAACAAAAACCAGAGGGCAATTATTTTTGATTTTTGGGAGCCATGTAGTCTTTACTGTAGCTACTCAACTTTGCCACTGAATGCCAAAACAGCTATAAACAATAGATAAACAAGCATGGCTGTGTGTTCAAAACAATTTTTATTTACAAAACCGGTGACAGGTTAGAGTTTATCAAACTGATATATGCCCTTTTTTTGACAAAAGTATAACATAAACGCTTCCCTTCAAAGACCATCCCTGAAAGTGGACAAAGGGTGCAGACTTGGTGCAGAAGTATTTCATCTCTTTCCAGGAATACTACTCACCTTAGGCCACTTATCAGTGCCAACTTTGGTGTCATAGCGTGTTTTCCCACCTCTAGCATCAGTAAATTCCAGATAATCATACCTGTGAAGGCATAATCTTTATTACTTTCCTTCTTTCACTTTTGTTCTGTAATTGCTTGGGGGAAAAAAAGAATATGGGAGACTTACCTTTTTTCAGTTTCACACCTCTCATCAAATTCCACTTCAAAATAGGTTGCCCCTGGACTAACAAAGACAGACACCTCATGGCAGTTATTTTCATAGTTGTGAGTAGATTCCTTAGTCCATGTATGTAATACCACAGGCTGCTCCTGTTGCCAGGTCTCAACGTCCAGCTATGCAAACAAATAAGTTGGGGGAGAAAAGGTTCTCATCATCTAACACCCAGCCACATGCAGTAGACTGCTTCTCTGTCAGTGCTCCAGGCCCACAGGCTTTGACAGCCCTGAACAAACCGTCACCTGACATTCCAAAAAGAATCACATTTCCTTCCTTCCTGGTTTTTTGAACCTTTACTTCTTTGCCTAGTAAATATATATGCCCTTTCTACTGCCACAGGGTTATTAGGAAACTCCAATGAGATAGTAACAAATTTTTGAAAAATAAATAAATGAATATATTTTGTGTACTACAAAATTAGTAAGTAAGGGAGAAAATTCTTTTAAATATCAAATCTTATTTGCCTTTCAACATACATTTTTCTCTTCCAGACTTCAACCTGCTTGTTCACTTACATGGTTTGCATACAACCTCATAAGATAATAAATGATAAGACTTATGCAGAGCTTCCTTTCTGCATCCCCTTCTAATGCTGACCATGCCAAATCACCCTGGACTAGCATTTATCCTCGCTGGCGAAAACCCCTGGTGACATAAAGGGGGTCTTCCAGAAGTAATTTATTTGTGTAGCACTGCAGTCCAGTGTGCTTCAGGGAGAATGGTCACACCACTCCTTAGACAGGACAGGCTGAGCGCCGGCTCCAGTTACCTTATTCAGCCCTCCGTCAGAGTCACTGCATAGCTTCTTTAGCAGTTCCGTTAGGGCACTAAACTCTCTCAAGAGTGTGCAATGTGAAATGTCTAAAGTGCAAAAGTCCAGCAGGAAGATGACCTAAAGGAAGCAGACAAAGCATTTAGCACTCACCTCAGACGCTGCCTGGGCACACATGTTCCCAATCCCCGCCCCACCCATTACAAATAGCTACCACCACTCTTTCTTACCAGTTGACGAGCTGCCATTGAAAACACTGAATTACACAATGTTTCTACTATGGTTTTGCCACTATACTGTGACAAAAGGGATTCCAAAATGACTTTTGTGCTTGCCAGAAACTGTCTCACATCTACCAAAACATAAAGAAAATAATTAGTACTTTATATAGTAGAAATATCGCTTGCTTAGTTATCACCCAGGTCAAAGCCAAGAGAGCCAGAGAAGCTGTGAAGGGGATTCCACCAGATCATAAAGATCATGAAACCACAAAGCACCGTCCAAACACATTCTTCTGGCAGGGAGAAACTGCGAATTTCAGTAAAAGAATGTTTTTAAAGTGAGTGATTTTTGTTGTCTTTGCTACTTTTCCATGACGTGGAGCCATCCCTTTTAAGTGAAGTTACATATCAGTTGTCAGCCTCTCCTCCTTCTTTGTTTACAAGGGGCCCACGCACCAGGAGTACCAATCCCATGGGCCAAGCTCTACATGGCAGGACCCAATACTGCAAGCATTTTTGTCACAGTTTCTGAGGTAAAATTTGATGGAACTGAATTTTCCACATAAAATTTCTCAAAATCTGTTTGGATTGGCTGGGCACAGTGGCTTACACCTTGTAATCCTAATACTCTGGGAGGCCGAGGCGAGTGGATTGCTTGAGCTCACGAGCCCAAGACCAGCCTAAGTAAAAGCGAGACCCCCATCTCTACTAAAATAGAAAAACTGAGGCAAGAGGATTGCTCAAGCCCAAGAGATGGAGGTTGCTGTGAGTTATGACGCCACGGCACTCTACCCAGAGTGACAGCTTGAGACTGTTTCAAAAAATAAAAAGAAATAAAACCTATTTGGCTTCACATAATTTTCTGGGGGTTTACAGAACATGAATCTGAGTCACATTAGTGCTCAGATATTTTAGATTCTAAAAGTTCAAGACTTCCACTTTTAGAAGCCTTGATTAAAACAGGGATAGTAGGCTCGGCACCCATAGCTCAGTGGTTAGGGCGCTGGCCACATGCACTGGGGCTGGTAGGTTTGAACCTGGCCCAGCCCTGCTAAACAACAATGACAACAATAACAAGAAAATAGCTGGGCATTGTGGTGGTCACCTGTAGTCCCAGCTACTGAGAGGATGAGGCAAGAGAATTGCTTGAGCCCATTTCATTTGAGGTTGCTGTGAGCTATGATGCCACAGCACTCTACCCAGGGTGACAGCTTGAGACTGTCTCAAAAAAAAAAAAAAAAAATATATATATATATACATATATATATATATATATGTATATATATAAAATAAAAAAATAAAACAGGGATGGTAGAATTTAATAAAGAGTATGGATAACATCTAAGAGTGCTGGATGATTATAGAGGCAGTTTAGGTTATGAAATGATAGAACTGTAAAACAAAAACACTTAGACCTACTATCACGTTAAAACAGAAAACTTTGGAAAAGAGACATGCTATAAAATTCCATTTTAAGAAGACAAAAAGGGCTCGGGGCCTGTGGCTCAAGCAGCTAAGGCGCCAGTCACATACACCTGAGCTGGTGGGTTCGAATCCAGCCCGGGCCCGCCAAACAACAATGACAACTACGACCAAAAAACAAAATAGCTGGGCGTTGTGGCGGGCGCCTATAGTGCCAGTTACTTAGAAGGCAGAGGCAGGAGAATTGCTTAAGCCCAGGAGTTGGAGGTTGCTGTGAGCTGTGATGCCATGGCACTCTACCCAGGGCGACAGCTTGAGGCTCTGTCTCAAAAAAACAAAAAAGAAGGCCAGGCATGGTGGCTCATGTCTGTAATCCTAATTTAAGACCAGCCTGAGCAAGAGCGAGACCCCATCTCTAAAAATTAGTCAGTCGTTGTGGCAGGTGCCTGCAGTCTCAGATGCTTGGGAGGCTGAGGCAAGGGGACTGCTTGAGCCCAAGAGTTTGAGGTTGCTGTGAGCTATGATGCCATGCACTCTACCCAGGGCAACAGAGTGAGATTCTGTCTCAAAAAAAAAAAAAAAAAAAAAAAAAGAAGACAGAGAAATCAAAGAACTGAATTATAGTAAAGAAAAGAGAAGAAAACCATATGAAACCCCAGCATATCAATTACTAAAGAAGAGAATATATACACAGAGTCAAGCCCAAACACTTATCTGTTTTCATCAATTTTATACTGCCACTCACATTTTTCAATAAGGTCAACAGCAAGATCTTTGGTTCCACAATCTGTGCCCTTCAGCTGCAGGTAGCACCAGGACAGCAGGCTGCCTTGGACGGACCAGAACAGGGAGAACAGCACAGAGCCAGCCTCCCCTTGGGCCCCATTGAGCATCAACAGCTCACACTACAAGGGAGGGGGGAGACATACAGAAAGTGTTCATGAGAAGGCCATTCACAGAACACAGTCACAGGCATTCTCTAAGGCAATGGTTCTCAACCTTCCTAAGGCCGCAGTCCTTTGATACAGTTCCTGTGGGTCACAATTGCTGCTCTAAGGGATCAGCTGTCACCAGCCAAAAAACACTATGGATATGGAGAACAGTGGTGAAAGAGTGTTCAACACAGAAGTGATCAAGAAAGATGGCATCCTGAAAACTTTAGAAGCTTTGCACATGGTTTTTACTTCATATGACATCTCTTTCTGCCACCCTAAGAACTTCACCCTACTGGCTTCCTCTTTCTCTCACATTTTCAAATCACTCTCCCTGGCTCCTTCTTTTGAACCTTCAATCAACTCTCTCTCACTTAAAAAAAAAAAAAAAAAAAACAATTCTTGGCTCAGCGCCCATAGTTCAGTCGTTAGGGTGCCGGTCACATACACGGAGGCAGGTGGGTTCAAACCCAGCTTGGGCCAGCTAAACAACAATGACAATTGCAACCAAAAAATAGCCAGGTGATGTGCTGGGCGCCTATAGTTCCAGCTACTTTGGAGGCTGAGGCAAGAGAATCGCGTAAACCCAAGAGTTTGAGGTTGCTATGAGAGGTAATGCCATGGCACTCTACTGAGGGGGACATAGTGAGACTCTGTCTCAAAAAATAAATAAATAAATAAGTAAAAAGAAAGAGAAGGTGTAGGAAATGGCAGAAATAAAGACAGACATAAGAATGAGCAATGGCTAAAAGGGGCAGAGAACAAATATTGATGAGCAGTAGATCTGAATGAGATTTTTAAAGAAGACTCAAGGATGGGCAAGAGAGTCTGGAAATAAGCCAGAAGGCAAGAGAAAATAAACATGACAGCAGAAAATAGAGTAATGATCACAAATAAAGCTAAACGTTATGTGGTCAATGTTACTTTAAAGAACAGAGGCATCTAAAAAAAAAAAAAAAAAGAACAGAGGCATCATGGTGAAATCACGACCCTGGATTTAAATTAACACTAGGTCTAAATAGTGGTCGGCCTCAGTGTAACCCTGGCTAATGATAACACAGTCACAGTACCAGCTCCCAATGGTCCCTATAGGTGAACTAGGGGAAATTATTACTGACTGGCCTGTCACTCCGGGTTCCTAGAGATGAATAAAATCATGGTTATCAGTAAAGCACTAGTAAAAAATGCAAGAGATTTAAAGACACTAAGATCAACCACAAGATAAGATGCCTTAAAGTTCAGATCATTAGATACCTCAAGGGTGTGGTTTGGGCTATCCTACCATAAAATCTCCTCTAACTCTCTGGTTCCCATATTTAATCTAAAGAGGTAGTTCTTCATATTGAGGTGCTGTTGCTTCTGAATCCCTTGGGGTGCTTGGTAAAAATGTAGTTTTTTAAGTCTTATCATTAGAGATTCTAAATCAGTAGCTTGGGGTAGAACTAGAAATCCAAATTTCTGCCAAATATCCTAGGTGACTTTGATGTAATTGAAGCATGAACTACACTTTGAGAAACAAAATGCTTCATTTAAAAAAAAAAAAAGCAAAATTAAAAAATCCTGACCTGGCTGGAATTGAAACATATTCTTCTTAGTATCACAAGAATGGAAAAGCAAATTTAGAACGGGAAGAAATGTACTCAATACTAATATGAAGCCAGCAGATGAACTAATACATGCCCACACAAGATAAAAACTCAATTCAATTCAAGTTGGAAGGGAGGGGAGAGGAAGGGAAGGAGAGGGGCAGGGGAGAAGAAGGGGGCGGGCAGGTGTGCTTCCACCTAATGGGAACAATGTAAGGGTATATGGCACACCTCCCGGTGCAGGACACAACTACAACAGGGACTTTACCTAACAAATGCAAACTCTGTAAACTAACCTTTGTATCCTCACATTAATCTGAAATTTAAAAAAAAATTTTTTTAAATTGCAGTAGCACAGGGAAAAGAATATACTTTCAGGTTAGTCTGTGAAATGGCTAAGAAATCTTACTTCTTCAAAAAAAGTGCTGAAGTAGTTTTTCTCAAAATTCACATCACTAATACATCACTATGTGCTAGGCTCTGGGACTGACATTCTAAGGAGACTTGGTACAAATCCACTCTTCTTTCTTCTCAGGAAGCCTTAGTGAGCACCTCTGTGTTTTATTGCTTGCTAACTACCAACAACTGGTAAGTATTCCTTCAGGCAGTTGCTAGCTGGGAAATCTTTGTGCTCACTTGTAACAGTCAAGTAGCGGAGGACATTCATGCCGTAAATGAGGCTAAGAGAGAAAGTGCAAGTGACTGCTGTATCATGTGCTCCTAAAAGCATGAGACAAAGAAAACAGGGAGACAGTCATCAGATACCTCTCGAGCAGCAACAGAGAGGAGAGTGTTCATGACCGCCAGGACTTCACTGATGTTCACTCCGGCCAGGTCGTTTTTCTCAGGTAAAAGGAGGAGGCCGCTTGGATCCTTATCACTGAAAGAACACAGACTAGTCATGACTATTGGCTTCAGAAAAGGGACTTTGATGCTTTCTATCTTACAAGGTTCCCAAAAAGAACTCGGAAAGATTTCAGTGTCAGTTCTACAGGCTGAGAGGAGTTTGGTTCAGGAAGACAGGCCATCATCCCAACCAGGACCATGCCACTATCTGTTCATAAACATGTCTTCCCATAGTACAAACTCTTAAATCCACCTGGGGTATAAACTGCATGAATGAACCACATTGGACACCAATATGAAATATACCTAATCTCATGACTGTTAATTTAATAATCCAGCCTAAATATTCCCTGTGTCTCCAAATGCTCTTCACGTGACAGCCCAAGGCTCTTTCATCACTGCTGCTGCTTGATTCTAAATGCATTTTACACAGATAGCCCTCCAAGTCTGGCTTCCAAACCAGGTAAAGCCTGACTTGCAGGCAGCTGCTCGGGCTATTAGTTCTCTACCTCCTTTAAAAGTTTATATCTCTAGTAATGGTGCCTGCAGGCCCACTCACTTCTTTGATGATCAAAACACATAAAAATCCTAAAGTTCTCCCTTCCCAGAACATTTCCTTCTGCAAACTACCATTTTGTGCTTCTGTAGTTAGTTTTAATGTATCTGGATTTATAGACTTGAGTATAGGACCTCAACTCCAGCTTTAGCTTAGGTCTTTAAAAATCACTTAGAAACTGAAGTGTTCAAAGAGATCCTCAATAGGTTTAACTCTAAACTGTCTTATGATGACTGGGACTTGGGTTAAGCTGTCAACAAGTTTATCATTTAACTACTATTTTGGTCACTCTTGTGCCTGGTGATGAGAAAAGTGTAGCTTTCTGAGCAAATTACTACTCCAAAAGCACACAAAAAGGGTGACCAAAGAAAACAACTTTGCAAAGATATGAAATATTTGACAACTGAAAAGAATACAAACTTACCTAAAATATGTGCATAGTGACCGGAAAGTGAGCTGCAGGGACTGCTTGTGCTCCTGCTCAGTGACATTTTTCTAAAAAACCAGAAACTGTACATTAGCAAATCTACTCTATGATGTTCCAGAGACTTAGAGAAGCATGAAATAACACTACCCAGTGTTCCCAGTATGAGGGAAGCCAAGAATAGCGAGCCACCTCACAGTGCCCAACTAAAATCTGGTCTAGTGCTGTTAGGGGACAGAATCAACCATCTCAACAGAAGATTGCAACGATTACCTCATTCACTGTCAAAGTTAACATCATCAAGATTTCTCACCACCCTAAGACCAAAGGGTAAGGACACAGTACATTTTTGGTGAACTTTTCTGTTTTTAAATAAAAAAGATCAAAGCTTTCACTTGATCCTGTAGGTTTACAGTCTATGGTGACAGTTATAGGTATCACATCTTGATGGAGAGAGAACTACTTAGCACTGCAAAAAATTGGAAGTTGGCCAGGCACAGTGGCTCATGCCTATAATCCTAGCACTCTGTGAGGCCAAGGCAGGTGGATTGCTTGAGCTCAGGAGTTTGACATCAGCCTAAGCAAGACCAAGACCCTGTGTCTACTAAAAACAGAAAAACTAGCTGGCCATGGTGGCATATGCCTATAGTCCTAGCTACTCAGGAGGCTGAGGCAGGAGGACTGGAGCCCAAGGTTGCTATGAGCTATGATCCCACAGCATTCTACCTACAGCCAACAGAGTGGACACTGTCTCAAAAAAAAGAAAGAAAAAAAGAAAAAAAGGCTGGCAGTGCCTTTTAACTCATCAGCATAAGAAGGAAAAATACAACTTTTATCACTGCTATCAGAATGGGTGGACAAAGGGAAAGTGACTGAGTTGCTCTGCTAGTAGATACCAATGTCATTCAAGAAGTTATTTGTCCTCTTTCTACTTTTCTGTGTGGGACACATGCTAGCAAAATGATCACTTGCTCAGCTACTCGGCAAATGCTTGCAGCAAACAAGTAGCACAAAGCCCCACAGACAGTCCAGTGGATCAGGTCAGCTAATGCTGTCAAAGGTGTTCTAACTCACAATGTGAGACGTGATTCCTCAAGTTGACACGCAAATTTTATAGATAGCTGGAATATAAAGATTCTTCCTCCTCTCTTCCTCAATCATTTTGCTTCTACATGATTCTCCTCTAAATGCCTGCTGCAGATGGAATCATTTTTTCCTTGTGGCAGATGTCTATAGCCCTTTGCTAGCAGGGACCACATTTTATGCTTCTTTATTCCCTCTTTTATTTCTACAGACCTTTATACATCCCACAGAGCACTACTTTGTGTGTTAGTTAATTGGCTGTTACATATAGAAATGCCTTTTCAAAATACATCTAGTTCTCTTTGTCAATTTCTTTCTAGTAATTCTATTCATGCTTATCTACCTAGCCAATAAAAATAATCTGAAATCCTGTCATCTGCAAATAATTATTACTTGTTTTATTCTTTCCAACTATTTTTTTTTTTTTAATTTCTCTTCTGTGTCCTATAGCACTGGCTAGGCCCTCCAATACAATATCAAAGAGAAGCAGTGACAGTGTGCATCCTTGTCTTATTCCGGATTTTGAAAGGAATACTGCTAGTGATCCACCATCAAATACGTTTATTACATGTTTCAGGTATATGCCCTACACCAGATTAAGGAAGTTTCCTTCTATTTTGAGTTTGCTAATGGTTTTGTTGTTGTAATCATCATCAGAATCTAATCTTACTAAAAATTTTTCTGAGGGCCAGGTGCAGTGGCTCACACCTGCAATCCCAGCACTTTGGGAGGCCGAAGTGGGTAGATCCCTTCAGTTCATGAGCTCAAGACCAGCCTGAGCAAGAGCGAGACCCCATCTCTAAAATATAGCTGGGCGTGGGGGCGGCGCCTGTGACTCAAAGGAGTAGGGCGCCAGCCCCATATGCCAGAGGTGGCGTGTTCAAACCCACCCTGGCCAAAAACTGGAAAAAAAAAAATAGCTGGGCGTTGTAGTGGGCACCTGTAGTCCCAGTTACTTGGGAGACTGAGGCAAGAGGACTGCTTGAGCATAAGAGTTTGAGGTTGCTGTAAGCTATGATGCGATGGGGGAAAGAAAGTGAGACTCTTTCTCAAAAAAAAAAAAAAAAACAAAATTTTTTTCCCTGCATTTAGAGATATAATTTTTTTCCCTTATGATTTCATTTACTGATATTATAGTGTTAAAACATCATTTCATTTCTAGGGTACCTGCAGCTTGGTTATAATTTTGTTTATATGTTGTTGGATTGGTTAATTAACATTTTGTTAAGATTTGTCTATGTCCATAAGCAAAATTTTGCTTCTTTGCAGACTCTTTACTAATTTATCACCATAGTTTACTTTTCTTTCCCGGTCACTGCAACACAGGAACATAGTTCCTTTACCTAGATATTTTGGGTATGACCTAGAAAAAGGAATATTTGTTCTGTTTCAACTTATCATTAATATATTTTTTCATGTATCATACTCATTTTCATATAGAAATCCTCTCAAAATTAGAAACCTGGATCTGTGTACAAAATATTCCATTTGGTAACATAATGCTTATACATACTGAAACATTTTTCGCTCTCAGTATCAGTGTCTGAATAACATGGAGAAGGGGTCTAGGAGGGTGAAATGAAAAGAAGTAGCTGAAGATTAAAATGTGGTTGTAGGGAGGTGCCTGTGGCTCAAAGGACTAGGGTGCTGGCTCCACATGCTGGAGGTGGTGGTTCAAACCCAGCCCCAGCCAAAAACTGTAAAATGTGCTTGTATTATCTTTACAGACATATTCTGAAATATTTAAAAATAAAATACATCAGGGATTTACTTTGAACTAATGCTGGGCATAGGGGAGGGAGGAATGAATAAATGAGGTATATTATAGATGAAACCAGATTAGCCTTTGTTTATAATTGTTCAAGCTAGGTAAAGGGTATATTTGGGGTATCAGGAGATTCATTATACTATTTAGTCTACTTTTTAATAAAAAGTTAAAATTTTAAAAGGAAACTTTAATTGTAGACTAGTCATAAAAGAGACTGTACTGCTACGAAAAGTTATAAAACACAGATTGGGATTATCTGTCACCCCCCCCCCACCTTGAGTATACGGCCATATCCTTAGATATCTGTATGTCCCTCATAAAGTTATTCATATAGGATTAATAAATAAATGGGAAATTAAAACTGACAATATATTCCTAGAAAACATTGTACCCTCACATTAATTTGAATAAAGTTTAAAAACATAAAAAAAAAAAAATTATCCTAGAGTTGTTAAGATTAGCTATCCAAAAGACCATGTGTTATTTACGGATTAAGTTAAGAATATATATATATTCTAAAAAACAAAGACTAATAAATTTCATACTCATAGACTTCAGAAATAGAATCCAGACTTTTAGTAAATAGTTACCATCATGGTGAAGAGATGGTTTCGCCGGGTCTGTCGATCCGGAAAGAAGATGGCAGCCCCACTGAGAAGGGTATTCCTAACTTCTTGCTTTAATATCTCCATGGTCACAGAGTCTCCATCCACTCTATCTACCACTGATAAAAATAAACAATGGAATCAGCTCTAATATATTCCAGCTATTCACTTACAATATATATCTGCTATAACTAGCCCATAAACTCACTACTCTCTAGTTTACAGTTAATACTAGGGCACAAAATACTTCTGTACAGATTAGGCAGTATAAGCAAATTACTGTTAGTTTACATTTAACTAGAACAAAGACTGTATGTACCAATTTTTATTTCTCTACTTCCCTATCTTTTTGAGACACGGCTTGGCAAAATCTTAAAAATCACTTCAGACGGTCATGTTTCATCCTAAATTTATGACTACAGTCTCTCCCCACAAATCTATCAGTCTCATCCCTGCATCTTAGCTGACACTAATGCCCAACAGTGTGACCATGATTCTTCTTAATATAACACAGTTATGTATCTAAAGCCAGGAGGAAAAGAAGTCTGTTGATGAAGAAATAAATCCTGAACACAAACTAGTAATTCAAAAGAGCATCAAGAGAAACACTCATTTCCCACAGCGGCAATCCTTTCCTGTGTGGGTCATCACAGGACCTCCTCTTCCCCAAAGCAGGAGGCCCTGTGGGCTACCAGCGCATTAAAGGAAACCCCCCTAATACCTACCATCACACAAGTGTGTGTAGAGCTCCTTGGCAGCCGCTGCTCCTCTGGGGCTCGGGGTTGAAGCCTTTTCCCCCTCAGAAGCAGCCGCCACCTCTTCCTGCAGCACCGAGAAGCAGCTCTGCAGGAGCTGCAGGAGCAGGGTTTGGGCACAGACGCATTCTTCCCTCTGGCTACAGACGACAAGGAATGTCAGTGAGCAAAAGGCCAGCTGCTTTTACCCTCCAAACAACACGTCTACAGAGGAACTTCCTCTATGCCTCAGGCTCACTGTAAAGAACGCCAAGAGAGCAGAAGGAGAGGAAATGGAAAGAACATCGTACCAGGCATCTGAAACACATTGCCTGTCTCACTCTGCCCATTGTGGGGAAGGAAACTGAGTTCTAGTCCTGCTTATTCAGCCATAAAATGAGGAAAGACTATAACACTGGACCTTATCACTAAAATGAGTATTTTACAGCAATATGAAGTGCTATTTTCAATAACAGCCAAACATTTCAAATCAGGATATAGGAAATAAAAAATTTAGAATAGCAAAACTCAGTGTTTTCTGTTTTGTTTATATGATTATCACCTTATAACAAATTCTAACCTACTTTTGCTTTAATTTGCTGTAAAAATTCCAGAAGATCTTCAAATCAAGACCCGCGAAGTCCAGAAAAGATTTATATTTTAGGCCACTTTCCTTCTGCTGCACCTAAAAAATTATAAAGGCCAGAAAAAAATAAAATTGAAAAATGTACTTAGAGAAATAATGTAATACCCATTTGTCTCTCATTGTTAAAGGGGCTCTACATAGGTGAAATTCTGTATTACTGATGCTTATGGGTTGTTTTTAAAGCTTACTTGTAACTACTAAAAAGTTTTTCAACAACTAGTTCTGATCTGAAATTTTCTAAAATATGTGTGCCTGTGTACAGGTATATATGTACGTAAGTGTGAATATACACATAACCCCTCACACTTGCACACAGATCCCAAAGGCTCCTGACTTGATGACACAGTACTGGGGACACAGTCAAAGTGCCTCCAAGCAGAGTGCAGGTCAAGAGAGGAAACGGTTCTACACCCGTGAGCCGGCTCCCGTGGCCCCCTGGGGCTCCCGGGGAAGCTATAAGAATCTTTCTTTGAGTGAGTTGTCACTGGGTTTTATTAGTGACAATAAAAGTCAGTATCAAAATAAAAAATAATTTCCAATTCTGACATTATTTTAATACTTTTAGTAAATAAATAGAGTCACCCAGACTTTAGGAATAATTTTCCTAGGACTTGAAGAAGATATAAATGCCATGAACTTGCTTTGTTTCCCCATGGCAATCGCTGCCTGCGATCTTTAAAATGTGTCTATAAGTCTACTCCAGGAAGCCTCACAATGATGGCCATAAGCCACTTAATTGTTCACTGACTGATACCATAAACGTCCAACACCTCGCTTTCCTTGGCTACTTATAGTCCTCACAGAAGCATCATGCCTCTCATACTCATTCATATTGCATGGCTTCAGCAGGGCCAGGTTTCATCAGCTGGTGTTCATTTCTCCTACCACTGTCATTCATTTGTCTTCAAGAAATGTGGTCTAACAACCAAGGAAACCCTACCAGGTCATGGGCAAGCTGCTGGATGAACTGAAGGGTTCTGAGAAGCAGTGTGGCCCCACAGACACTCTCCTCCGAATCCTTTCTGCAGTGGACACAGACAGCACTCCGCTCTGCGTCTGCTCTTGCAGGCCGGAGGTAGCCACTGATGCTCAAGCCTTGCACGCCCAAGCGCTCTGCTGACTCCTGGCGGGTGCAGAGGAACTTCACCATCAAATACTGGAAAGGATAAGAGAAGGATTCAGCATCCCTAAATACTGACAAAAGGGAGAACAAGGTCTTTCTGGGAAGGTCCTCCTAGGATTTTAAAAATTTATTAGGTACTGCTATGCTCGGGACTAGAGACACAAAATATAAGTCCAGTCTCTACAATAAAAAAAAGAAAAAGACAATATAAGTATTGAATGAGGTCAGGTTTTGGTGAAGATCAAAATAAGGGAAATGGCATCATTACTCTCTCTCTCCAAGGCAAGCACAGGAAAAGACATGATAAATAAGAGAAGTAAATTTGCTTTGTGACAGTCACTTTGAAACAAAAATCAGATATACGGGCTCAGTGGTTAGGGCGTCGGCCACATGCACCAGGTGGGTTCGAACCCAGCCTGGGCTTGCTAAACAACAACGACAACAACAACAAAAAAATAGCCTTGTGTTGTGGTGGGCGCCTGTAGTCCCAGCTACTTGGGAGGCTAAGGCAAGAGAATTGTTTAAGCCCAAGAGTCTGAGGTTGCTGTCAGCTGTGACACCTCAGCACTGTACTGAGGGTGACATAATGAGACTGTCTCAAAAAAAAAAAAAATCAGATATACGATGAAAACAGTGAATGCCCTAAGGAATCATCTCAAAGCCCCCAAGTGATATATGTAACCTATGTGGGAACCTATGAAAACAGTCTTGACCACTCAAAGCTAAGGCTACTTCAATGTCAAACTTCTGTACAAACTATCTGCTTTTTTAAGGGCCTTTCAGAATCCACACTCAACTGCTTAAATATTTACTGAGCACCTACTATGTATATGCCTTGAGGATAGTTCTTATTTAAGTCTAAGATTTTTATTAGAAGTTTAGGAAAAACTAAGTAGCCAGATAATCACTGTTTCTTCCATAGCTATGGAAACATGAAACTCTTACATTTATGCCTGTGTTCTCACCATTCCCTCAGCCCAAGATGCCCTTCTCCATACATCTTAGCCCGGCTAAAAGATGATGGCTTAATGAACCTCCAACATGTAGCATCACATCACCTTTCTTGGGATACTTTCTTAGTGAATTCCAGGATGGGGTAGATATTTTGCCTTGGGGCTACGACAGCCCCCTGTATCTCCCTTTATCACTGTTCACATCATAGGGTCTCACACATCTGTCTCTCCCCCAGACTATAAACTCCTTGAAGGTCCATGCACCACTAAGGTTCCAGAGCTGCCACAGGGCTGGTACACAACTGCCATTCAGTAAATGCTCACAGAATAAAAGGAGGGGAGTGGGCAAACACATGAGGCCACAACTCACTAATGCTTACTTTGGCAACTCTGCACTGTTGCAACTTGACATCTGCTTCATCCCACTCTTCTTCCAGCTCAAACCAGCCAATAGGATCATCCTCTCCAAGGTCATCAGACGAGCAACCAATCCTGTAAACACAAGGGTAATCACAAAACATTTTCCTATTTCTAAACTTCTCACAAGTCTCACAAAAAGGCATCATCTAAGTGGGATTTAACTTGTATCTACAGCCTATTAAGTACCTATGGCCTATTAACAATTAAGAGCTGGTCCCTGGTACATCCCTGAACATGAGAGACTTAGTGGTGATTTTCCCCACCATTTCTCAGTCTCTTTATCTGTGAATTAGGAACTGTGTCAGCCCCCAATACAATCTGAGAACTAAGGAGAAAGATAATTCCCTCAATCAAAGAATGATAGATGAAGTCAGGCATCTTAGGTGAGATACTCAGGAGGGAAGTACCATGAAGCAGCTAGGGTGTACTTCCACAAAGAAAGAAAGCAGACACACTGGTTGCAGTGGCTCACACCTGTAATCCTAGCACTGAGAGTCCAAGGTGGGAGGACTGAAGTCAGGAGTTCGAGACTAGCCTGAACAAGTGTGAGACTCCCCCCAGCTCTACAAAAAGTAGAATAGTCAGCTGGGCATGGTGCTGCATGCCTGAAGTCCCAGCTACTCAGCAGGCTGAGGCAAGAGGATCCCTTGAGCCCAGGAGTTCGAGGCTGCTGTGAGCTAGGCTGATGCCATTGCATGCTGGCCTGGGAAACAGCAAGACTCTGTCAGAAAGGAAAAGGAAAGGGAAATGGAAAGGTACAAAGAAGAGGCATTTTCTGCTTTGTTTCCCTAGGTCTGGCTAATGTGTATATGATCAGCCTGAGGCTTGGGCCTCTTGCAACAAATGAAGAGTAAAAGCCTGGAAACTTTCAGACCCTGGAGCTACAAAAAAACAAAAACTCCAGCCTTCCTAGGCCTCAGTATTCTTTCTTATTCCTTATGAAGTCCTTTTAGAAAAACATTCTAGCCTTGAGGCTGAAGAAACACAACCGTATGCCACTTTCTTTTAAAAACTGGTTTCGTAGACTTGGCACCTGTAGCTCAGTAAGTAGGCCACTGGCCACATACACCAAGGCTGGTGGGTTGGAACCCAGCCAGGGCCAGCTAAACAACAATGACAACTGCAGCAAAAGCAACAAAATAGCCAGGCGTGGTGGCGGGAACCTATAGTCCCAGCTACTCGGGAGGCTGAGGCAAGAGAATCGCTTGAGCCCAAGAGTTTGAGGTTGCTCTGAGCTGTGACGCCATGGCATTCTACCGAGGGCGACATAATGAGACTGTGTCTCAAAAAAAAAAAAAAAAAAGGTTACTTAAATGATACTTCCTTTTCAGGAATGAAATAATTAAGAAGAAAACATAAATAAATAATAAATAAAAAAGGAGGAGGAAAAGGACAATCTTTTCAAATAAAATTCTTAAAACTTAATACTAACCTGGGCAGTGCCTGTGGCTCAGTGGGTAGAGTGCTGGCCCCATATATCGAGAGTGGCAGGTTCAAACCCGGCCCTGGCCAAATTGCAACAAAAAATAGCCAGGCGTTGTGGCGGGCGCCTATAGTCCCAGCTACTGGGGAGGCTGAGGCAAGAGAATTGCCTAAGCCCAGGAATTTGAGGTTGCTGTGAGCTGTGTGACCATAGCACTCTACTGAGGGTGATAAAGTGAGACTCTGTCTCTACAAAAAAAAAAAAAACTTAATACCATCTAGCTTGTGACACAGCTACCAAATTAGTAACCTTCTGTATGGATGAGATAAACAAACACAAGGAATTATGGCAAGAAGAGGAAAAAGATAATCCAAGTAGGTTCTGTACGTGTAACAGAGAGGAAAAAATGTTCTCATCTTAACATAAGTCTTAAAGCTTTTGTGATATAGTTAACCCTAATAGAAAAGGTGGTATTCTCCTTAATCAAAAATGTGGCAGTGAGTTTCATCGATAGTGTATGTCGGAGGATTTTTTAATCTATTCTTTGGGGGGTTGTCAAGGAAACCTTTGGAGATATAGAGCTTACAGGGTGCTAGATATCAGAAAGCAGCAAGCTTGCTAACCATGCCCTGCCAAGTAGTAGGCAGGGAAGGAGAAGGGAGAGTTGAATGCTGGTTCTCTCAAGTAGGCACAGCACTGACCAGCTGACCCTGGAGCATGCTGACTGCCCAATGCCTGACCGCAGGCACGTGGCAAAAAAAGAAAGATAAGAAAATAGATGTATGTACATCAAAGTTTTGATTTTCAAACTGGGAGAGGGACTGACATTATGTAAGCCAACTAAATCAGGATTTATGATTAGTTTAGGCTGGAACAAAGAGCTAAAAATCATTAGCAAAGTAATGAATAGGACTGTATTTAGGTTTTTTAAAAAAAATCACCTTAGGCTTGGCGCCTGTGGCTCAACGGGCTAAGGTACCAGCCACATACACCTGAGCTGGCAGGTTCGAATCCAGCCCGGGCCCGCCAAACAACGATGGCTGTAACCAAAAAACGGCCAGGCGTTGTGGTGGGCGCCTATAGTCCCAGCTACTTGGGAGGCAGAGGCAGGAGACTCACTTGAGCCCAGGAATTGGAGGTTGCTGTGAGCTGTGATGCCACAGCACTCTATCCAGGGTGAAAGCTTGAGGCTCTGTCTCAAAAAAAAAAAAAATCACCTTAAAAAAAATTCATAAGATGTGAAAGACTGGCTTGGCGCCTGTGGCTCAACGGGCTAAGACGCCAGCCACGTACACCTGAGCTGGCGGGTTCGAATCTAGCCCGGGCCCGCCAAACAACAATGACGGCTGCAACCAAAAAATGGCTGGACATTGTGGCGGGCTCCTGTATTCCCAGCTACTTGGGAGGCGGAGGCAAGAGACTCGCTTGAGCCCAGGAATTGGAGGTTGCTGTGAGCTGTGATGCCACGGCACTCTATCCAGGGTGACAGCTTGAGGCTCTGTCTCAAAAAAAAAAAAGATGTGAAAGACTTTGTTTAATAGCAGGTTTAGGGGAAAAGATCTATTTTAGTATGTAAGAGTGGCTACTTAAATTCAAGTGTCATCTCTAGCTATGACTAAAAAAGAAAAGTGTTTTCAAAGTGTTGAAAAAGGCATACATGGGCTTGGCGCCCGTAGCAAAGTGGGTACGGTGCCAGCCACATACACCGAGGGTGGCAGGTTCGAACTTGGCCCAGGCCAGCTAAATGACGACAACTCCAACAAAAAATAGCCAGGCATTGTGGCAGGCACCTATAGTCCCAGCTACTTGGGAGGCTGAGGCAAGAGAATCGCTTAAGCCCAAGAGTTTGAGGTTGCTGTGAGCTGTGATGCCACAGACTTTGAGGGTAACATAATGAGAGTCTGTCTCAAAAAATAAAAAAAAAAGAAAGAAAAAGGCATACTAAGAGTGAAATGAAGTGACTCATACCCACATACTTTGGAAGGCTGTAGCAGAAGGATGGCTGAGACCAGGAGTTTAAGACCATCCTGGGCAAAATAGTGGCATGCTGTCTTTACTATGAAATAGAAAAATAGTTAGCCAAGCATGCTGGCCTGTGTCTGTAGTCCCAGCTACTTAGGAAGCTGAGGTAAGAGGACAGTTTGAGCCCAGGAATTGGAGGTTGCTTGTGAGCTGTGATGCCACAGCACTCTATCCAGGGTGACGGCTTGAGGCTCTGTCTCAGAAAAACAACAACAACAACAAAAAAAAAACCAGCATGGTGTTGTGGTGGGTGACTGTAGTCCCAGCTTCTTGGGAGGCTGAAACAAGAGAATCCCTTAAGGCTCAGCGCCTGTGGCTCAACAGGCTAAGGCGCCAGCCACATACACCTGAGCTGGTGGGTTTGAATCCAGCCCGGGCCCGCCAAACAACAATGACGGCTGCAACCAAAAAATGGCCGGATGTTGTGGCAGGCGCCTGTAGTCCCAGCTACTTGGGAGGTGGAGGCAAGAGACTCGCTTGAGCCCAGGAGTTGGAGGTTACTGTGAGCTGTGATGCCATGGCACTCTATCCAGGAGGACAGCTTGAGGCTCTGTCTCAAAAAAAAAAAAAAAAAAAAAAAAAAGAGAATCCCTTAAGCCAAGAGCTTGAGTTTGCTGAAAACTGTGACACTACAGCACTCTACGGAGGGCGACGAAATGAAGCTCTGTGTCAATAAATAAAAGGACCAAAACTGAGTTCCTCCTTTTTCCCATACATCTGCTTTTCCCTGGGATATTTTCTATCCCAGAGAAGGCGTTACTAATTTCCCCACTTGCCCAGTCCAAATGCCAGGACTAACTGCTGTCCAAGCTTTGTTCTCTCTCTTGCTCTCCATTCAGGGCCAGTTGCTTCTACCTTCTACTTATAAGGTAGTTGGGCCACACCTCTCCATCACTGCTGCTGCTGCTCCAGTCAAGATCACCTACCTTCTGGCTTCCTAGGTCACAGTGACAACTTCTTTCCATTCCACCTGCCTCTAGCTTTGCTCTCCTCTAATCCATGTTACACCTAGCACGACCCAGAGCAGTACTTCTAAAACATGCATTGGACTTCCTCGCTTATCTTGAAAGTCCTCAACAATACAGTCCGCCCTACTCCCTGCTGCCCACTCCCACACACACGATACTTGAAGGGTATTCTAAACCCTGAGACAAGAACAGAAAGACTTTTAATGGTCTGGCCCTTGCCCAGTTCTCCAACCTCACTGCCACTATACTTTACCATGCACTATACTTCGGCAACACTGGGCTTGTCAGTCCCCCAGATGTGCCGTACTTCACCTCTGGGCCCCCGTATCTGCTTCCGCTTTGTTTGGACACTTTCTTCCATGTCAACTCATCTTTCATAAACAACGTAACACTTGTTCTGGGAGGTGATCTGCTGTGTGCTCCCACAATGCCCTCTCTCTTATACAGCATTCCTAACGCTGGACACTGCGGATTTTACTGTCTGTCTTCTGAGCTAAATAGTAAGCTCTACAAACCAGGGATATGCCAATTTCCTCATTACAGTATCTTCAGTGCCTAGCCTTGGGCCGGGCATATAGTAGGTGCTTAATAAATATTTTGGATAAAAGCAGCAATGGGAGGGCAGTTGGAGCAGGCATAAATTTCCCAGTACCTGGGTAATACTCAAGACTGAGGCAGGCAATGTAATGTATCATTACCCAGCCATTGTGAAGATGCTTGCCCTTGGTCACAGAAGGGACTAACAGGCTTTGAACAAATTAACACACACTTCTTCAACATGCTGCAAGAAACCAATAAATGTGTATGACCACTAAGTGGCATCTTTTGTACAAACACAAGGATGACAACTCACCAATAAGAGAATGCATACATTCTTATTAACTACAAAGATTTTTGTTCTGCTCCTTACCTGCCTTTTACAAATTGCCTGAACTCTTGAAGCTTCCATTTGTCATATTTTTCAAACCTTTTGAAGTGTTCTTCTGCATGAAATTTATCAGAAGTTGAATTATAGGCAAATACCAACCCACACTGGGCACCAATGCCACCACGTCGAACCTGGAAACAAGAAAACAGGACAAAGTGTATCAAAAGGGCAAAAGTTCTGTGGCTTTTTTGTTTACAAATAATATGGTTATATTCAAACAGCTTAAAGCAAAATCAAACCAATGCGACTGGGTGCGGTGGCTCACGTTGGTAATCCTAGCACTTTGGGAAGCCGAGGCAGATGGATTACTTGAGCTCAGAAGTTCCAGACCCGCCTGAGCAAGAGCAAGACCCTATCTCTACTAAAAATAGAAAAATTATCCTGGCATTTTGGTGGGCACCTGTCGTTCCAGCTACTCGGGAGGCTGAGGCAAGAGGAGCGTGTGAGTCCAAGAGTTTGAGGTTGCTCTGAGCTAAACCATAGCACTCTATACGGACAACAAAGTGAGACTGTCTCAAAAAACAAAACAAAACCTATGAAATAACATTTCAAATACATAAAGTTTTGGAAAGGTAGGCAGCTTTGTAAGAAATGTTCCTTAACTTTCTTATTCTTAAATTTGTACTGCTCACAGACCATCCATCTTTGTGTCCCTGCCCTCTACTATAGACTGAAAGGGAGTAAATCATCATTAAATATTCAATGAAAATCCAATGAATGACATGGGCTTCTGAAATATAATCTTTTTTTTTATTTTAAGGGTAGTAATATTTCTTAAAGAAGGGAGCATGAGAATTACCATAATTCTTATTTGTGTAACTTGAAAGGCAGATTCAGTTCCTGTAGAAAAAATAGTACTTGCTCTGGTTTTTCCAGTCTCTGTAAGAAAACCTAGAAAAAGGAAAAACTAAAGTTAGAATGAATGATTCATTCTTATAATCCTAAGAACTAAGATTAACAAAAACATATCATATCCTCTGAGGCAAGGGGCAACTGGTCCATTTGGTACCTTCATGAAAATTAGGAAAAAAGGCCCCCTTCAGACAGACGCAACCCCACCAAAAAACCTCTAAGGAAGCAGAGCACTGGCCAGGTACTACTATCTCAGGGCACCCCAACAGGCAGTCCTGCTCTGAGTTAACAATAAGGAAATAAACATTTATGAAGACTGTGACTTTAATTAAATGGGACAAAAGATAGAATAATCAATTATCTTTCTGGGCCATTCCTAAAACCATCACTGATTGTTGACAAGGCTGAAAAGGGTAAGCAGGCTTAGAGGTTGATAAAGGGATTAGTTATAAATAGCTTGTAGAATACTCTGGAAGGGAAGATTGTGAAAGACTTTAAAATGGACAAAATAAAGACTACTGGAGGCTGGGTATAGTGGCTCACATCTGTAATCCTGGTACTCTGGGACACCGAGGCAGACAGATTGCTTGAGCTCAGGAGTTTGAGATGAGTCTGAGCAAGAGTAAGACCCCATCTCTACTAAAAACAAAACAAAATAAAAAACTCAACCATTTACTATGAGTCTGAGGTTGCTATGAGCTATGATAACCCCACTGCACTCTACCCAGGCAAGGGAGTGAGGAGTGAAATGCTGTCTCCCCCCCAAAAAAACAAAAAACCAACCACAAACCACTGGGTTATTCTAGCTAACATACTCTGGATTATCTCCATCTTTCATTATCTGTAAGCTATTTTACAATTTTGTAAATTGTAGAATACTAGTAGTAATGCAAATGATTCTTGTCCACAAAAATAAGAACTGTATTTTGCAGATTCCTTTGCTGATTATTCCTTATGAATACTGACCAACTTTTTATCTACTTGTAAATTAATTTCAGCATTCCTTTGGTTTATGAGCAAAATAAAAAGTCTGATGTGGCTGGGTGCAATGGCTCCCACCTATAATCCTAGCACTCAGGGAGGCCAAGGTAGGAGGATCACTTGAGCCCAGGAGTTTCAGATCAGCCTGAGCAAGAAAACAGAAAAGTTAGTTGGGCATTGTTGTGGGTTCCTATGGTCCTAAGCTACTCAGGAAGCTGAAGCAGGAGGATCACTTAAACCCCAGGAGTTTGAGGTTGCTATGAGCTACAATGATGCCTCTGTGACAGGTTTGTTTTTTTTGTTGTTGTTGGGTTCTTTTTTGCAGTTTTTGGCCGGGGCCGGGTTTGAACCCGCCATTTCTGGTATATGGGGCCAGTGCCCTACTCACAAGGCCACAGGCGCCATCTCGTTGTTGTTTTGGTCTTTTTTTTTTTTTTCCTGAGACAGAGTAACACTCTGATGCCCTGGGTAGAGTGCCGTGGAGTCATACCTCACAGCAACCTCAAACTCTTGGGCTTAATGGGCTTAAGCAATCCTCTTGACTCAGTCTCCCAAGTAGCTCGGACTACAGGTGTCTGCCACAATGCCCAGCTAATTTTTCTATATTTAGTAAAGATAAGGTCAGGGTCTTGTTCTTGCTCAAACTGGCCTAGAATCCCTGAGCTCAAGCAGTCCACCTGCCTCAGCGTATCAGGATTACAGGCATGATCCACTGTGCCCACCCCAATCACAGATTTAAAGGATTTAATAAATCTACCACTTTAGTTCCTGGCAGCACCCAGTATTCTTTTAAAACACCAGACCAAGTGATAGTGGCTACCAGGAATGTTACCCTCCAGCGTGTCTGCATTCGAGTTCTCTTGGCATTCTGTGGGCACTGCAGTGGCAGTTGTCCCCTGGTGCTCACATGCAGCTAGGGAACTTCAGGTGTATCCATAACAAGGGCTTTTACCCCTACGAGGGGGAAAAAAAATCACCCCCAAGTCTAACAGCTCTAGGTGTGAGTACTTTCCTCCTGTCTGCCCCATTAGGCTTACTTTCCGTAGTGGAGAAAGAGAAACCAACACCTCACCTGAGTCCCAAGGAACAGACAGTGACGGCTGTGGAAGGACTGGCCAGGAGGAACACACCCATTCATATCCTTCCCTGTGCTTCTCAGAATCACAGCAAAAGTAACAAATCCACAAACTAAAGCTACATTTCAAAAATTCACTTAGCAAAGGAGGGATGGAAGGTAGGAAGAAGAGCTGAGCAGGTAAAAGACACAGAGAAAGTAAGAGTCTTCAAATCAGACCAGGCACAAGAGTTGGGAAATGTTCCTAATAGCTACAGAAAAACCTGTGGTGTTTTTAAACTTGGAATAGTGTTAAAAATCCATATCCCAGTGTCAGAAGATTCTGCCTTACATTCTCTCTCTCTCTTTTTTTTTTTTTGGTAGAGACAGAGTCTCATTTTATCACCCTCAGTAGAGTGCCATAGCATCACAGCTCACAGCAACCTCCAACTCCCGGGCTCGGGTGATTCTCCTGCCTCAGACTCCTGAGTAGCTGCGACTACAGGTGCCTGCCACAACGCCCGGTTATTTTTTGTTGTTGTTGTTGTTGTTGCAGTTTTGCTGGGGGTGAGTTTGAACTCGCCACCTTCAGAATATGGGGCCGGTGATCTACCCACTGAGCCACAGGCGCTGCCCCCTGCCTTACATTCTCTAGAGACAAAAAATCCAGTTCTTCAGAGAGTGAAAAGAAAATGAAGAGGGCCTTTGGCAGAGTGCTTTCCCTTTCCTGGGCGGGGGACTAAACAGGGCAAAGAATTGCCACCACTTCCTCTCAACCCCATCTACTTTAGATGGCAGGTGACTCAGTAGCCTGCTGTGACCATTACTGAGGCAGAAGAAGGAAGGAATGAAGAAAACTTCTCTGCAAAGGCTGAGTTGCTTAGGAAAGGAGGTAGAAATCCATTTTGTTCAAGGGTCCACTGCTTACAAGGACCACCAAGGAGTGCAGGTGCAACCATGTTTTCCTAGGTGTCCTTTCTTTATGGGTGCTGAGAGTGGATATAAAAAACTGAATGGATAAGAGGCAGCCACAAAGATGGTATGAGGCCCGCATGCTGTGCAGAAAGCCCAGGGGAAACAAAACCCTAAGCAAGACCATCCCCTTTTAGTGCTTGATAACTGCTGTTCACCTCCCTTAGGGAATCTCAAGACTCCGAGTAGGATAATGACTAGAAAGGGGACACATGTAGGACACTAACCAGGTGGCCAACAAAATAGATAAGGAAGAGGCTCACAAATCACATCAGTAATTATTCTCTTAGCATCAGGAATGCACGGGGCTTCTTTCCGGACACTTTAAAGGCAAGATCAGATATACTGGGAAACACTCTTCTTCTTAAAGTAGGTTTTCAGCAGTGAAAATGCTACTGATCCACTGAGTTTCTTAATTCTTGAAGATGGCACAAAAGAAAGACCTTCTAAACTTAAAAACCAATAAAAAGAGCAACTTTTTATATTCTTCTTTTTTTTTTTTTAACTTTTTACATTCTAAGAGAAGTCTTTGCTTTTCAGAGCCTTCGGGATCTCAAATACTTGTAAGTTGTTACAAGTCCTTGACACCTGGAAAGGTAACCAAACTACAAACTGAAGTGGAACCGCTACCAACTGAAATACAACCTGAGGTGCAGACTACGCATCCTGAACATTTCAAGACCGTAGTGTGATTTCACATGCTGTCCACTGAGCACACTAGAAATGGACGGACCCACCGCTCACCGTCTCTTGTCCATGGTTCAACAAGGAGGTTTTCAGGTCCTGACTTATCTTCTTTTCCTTTGACATCACATGCCTGAAGAGTCAACTGGAGAGGTTTACCTGATCAAAGAAAAAAAGTGAGCCTTAAGCTAACACTATAGAAAAATGGAAACGAGCACACCTGCCAGTAGAAATGGAGTGGCTGTGCCACCCAGACTGCTGACTAATGTCTCTGTTTAAAAGCTAAAATAGACCAGTTATATTAGACAAAAGCTGACACCATGCCTTTGTGCTTTCCTGAAAGAAATAGAGTATAGCTTATGTTCCCGAGTGATTCCAAGGAGAGGTCTCCAGAATAATCACTGTTTAGAAACAAAGCACAGTATAGAATATATATTAATACCATAGATTTAACATATTTGAGCAAGAGATTCCTAAAATGCTGTCATGGAGCCAATAATTAACTTTATTGAGTTGCATTTCAAAATAGAAATAATGTTATAGGCCTTGTCTCTTTAAATACCTCCAAGCAAATTTTCAAAGTTTCAAGAATTATTAAAAAAAACTCCTGCTATGATGATCTGAAAATTTTTTCCTTTTAATAATAAAATGAATATATGCAACATAGGCATAACTAGAACATTACTAGTAATGTTCTACCCTTTCTTCTCCTGCTTGAATAACCACTAATTTCAATGATAAAACTTTTCTGAAGAACACTTCGGCTTTCACACACTATCTATTACTCCCATCCAGCCATGCTTGCTCCAGGCCCCACACCCTTCCAAAATTTAGGGGTAAAACTAAACTTACAAAACATCAATTATCTGATTTTAAACATAAAATAAATCACTGAATCATATTAAGATACAAACAGCAAGGCAGAAATATCACAGAAAGTCTCTATGGTGAAACAGAAGGGATCTAACACCCTACTATGGACAGAAACTTTATCCATAGAGGCCAAGGGGGCAAGCAAGCTATTCCTCACATGCCAAATACAGTCATCTGGAAGTAGCTTAACTGGCTCCTGTGTTAAAAAGGATTAGAAGGTCCCATCCTGGGTCCTAACCTAACTCTCTTGGCCTACACAATGAGACACAAGACAGACTCCTAGACTTCACCAAAAATGGCCACCAAACCTGCATGATTATTCCGACAAATTTTGGGAGTGCATCCTTGTGGACACTCAGGTGCCCTCCTGGGCTCATACTACCATAAATGAACCAATATCCCTCTTCCTCCTACCAACCCCAGTCAAAGTCTGATATTCAGAGGATATGTTTCACCCAGAAATCATGGAGTAGCTATAGCAATCCAGTCCATAAACCACCCAAAAAGATACGAAGATGCCAGGAGGTCACATGGTGAGGATGGCTTCATGATTTCTCCATTGCTGGCATTTCCATCACACCCAGATCATTTACCATATTTGAGGAGCAGGTTCTGCCTGACTGATGCCATGGACGAGATGAGGGCTGAGGCCTCGTACTGTGTGTCCAGGTGGTCAGTGATGGTACACAAAGAACTCATCACTTTGGCAACACTTCCTCTTGCGAGTGCAAATGCCAGAAGAGTCAGTTCTACCTCCGGGGTAGAACAGCAGCTATAATCAAAGAGCAAAAAACTTTTACTTCTTCATAACATGAGAAAATACAAGCAGCTCACACTCCACGTATTTAGTCACCAAAAGTAACATCAACATACCATATGATATTGATAGGTTTATCAGAAATACTTTTTCAAAAACCTTAAGATAACCTAAAGAAAAAACTAAATCAATACAGAGGACCAGGGAATTACATCCTTAGTTCTACAACCTTCAATCTTTAAATATTAAATAACACCAATAATTTGAAAATAACTGAGCTGCTGTAATAGATCTCTGCTATTAAGAAACCCTGGGTAATGAGCTGGCTTGGCAAGAGAGATGAGGGTTTATGCCCTGAAACACCAAAAATTTATTTTAGGTCAACTCCACATCACTCTTCTCTTCAATTTAAACACAATACACTGAAACATTTTAAATTGTCTAGATGGCTCAGAGACTAAAGTGGAGGCAAGAGTTTCCACACTAAGTGGTCCCCTTTTATCAAGCTATCCAGGCTCCTTTTCCTAATTCTACAGATAATCAGGTTTGCCAAACCTGTGTATAAAGGTTGGCAGGCTCTAAGTGAGGGCCGCAGGCATACAGAAATCTATTCTAGCAAAATTGGAGGAATATTCCTCCCACTTCCCGCAATTCTTGAGGTCAGGTGATACTTTAGGATAATGGAGTTTTTAGGTGGCTAAATTATGTTAACTTCTCTTCAGCTGCTAAAAATGAGCCATTTCTAGTGGTGATTTTAAAAGATTAAAACGTTTTTTCAAAAAAAGTCTTAACAGACACATACGCCCTCCATCCCCCACAGAGAGTTCACCTATCAACATTGGTTTTACCTAGTTATCCTTATAAGGAAACTGTCCACTTCCTCCAGCACATTAGGAGACAGGAAAGTGGAAAAATCTGTAGATCCGGGTGAGAGGGAGAGTGGAGGCATATGCTGTAGTGCCTTCCTACGAGAGGAAAATGCAAAATCAGAACAAAACCAGGCCTAGTACTAGACAAAAAATAAATTGTTAAAAGCTTGTTTTGACTAATCTCTTATAAACAAACAGATAATGTCCCACAGTTCCGGAAGCTGGTACACAATGTAAACTAGCCCTTCTTCCCCAGGAGTAACAGTCCTAAGTAATTTAAGAAGAGTTTCATGTTTTTTCCTTTCTTTTAGCAGTTCCATTTTTCCTTGTTGAATAAAAGGTTTATTCAATTCTTTGGAATCCAGCCTTCATTTTAAGTTATGTGAGCAAAAGACACATACACTCTATAGAAAACACTGGGGTTCTTAGAAAAACTAAACTCACAGGCAGAGCAACTTGTGGCTCAGCAGAAAATTTACTTTATACATAGGATCATAAGTGGCATCTAAAGATATGTCATGAATTCTATTTTCTCCTAAACAGTTTAGTATCCATCACATTCCCCATTCCTGTTTCGTCTTTCCAATCTAATATCTGTTGTAATGTATCTCTTTTCTTGTCTCTTCTTCTGTTTATCTTTCTGAATCCACCAACAGCTTTACCTCCTCTGAACTAGCATTTATCTAACTAATTCATGAAACAAATCATTACTGAGTCCTAGTAGGTGCCAGCAACTACAGGGTGAGTGGTACACCATGAAAAACTTCAAAGTATGCCATGGATGTATCAATTGATAGTTACTTTATCATTACTCATATCAGTAATGAGAATCCCTGCAAAAAATTTTATCTCTACACTTGGATAAGAGACAACCCTGCAAATTTAACCCGTGTCAGCTTCTTTGGGCTGTACCAGCATGGCGGCTACACTCAGATGCTACTGATCAATGAGGTCTTAATGAACATTAGTAGCATGGATCATTTACTCAATTTCTTTCCAGTGATATAAGTAAACACTTTCTCCCAAAATATATATATATTTTTAGAGTCATGGTCTCACTCTACCACCCAGGCTGGAGTACAGAGGTACAATCACAACTTGTTATAGCTTCTATCTCCTTGGCTCAAATAATCTTCCCACCTCATCTGGATATGGTGGCATATGCCTATAGTTCCTGCTACTCAGGAGGCTAATTTTAAAATTTCTTGTAGATATGAAGTCTCGTTATGTTGCCCAGGCTGGCTTCAAACTCCTGGCCTCCTGCATTAACCTCCCAAAGTGCTCAGATTATAGGCATGAGTCACCATGTCCAGTCAATCCAAAATACTAATTTTCTTATCTATTTTACCTCAAGATCTTTTGTTGAGAAATCTTTTCTTTTTCAATAGTTTTATTTTTATTTTTCATACCCCTCAACAACTCTGGTCTATTTTCAATAGTTTTATTTATTTATTTATTTTTCTGTTTTTGAGACAAAATCTTACTCTGTGGCCCTGGGTAGAATGCCATGGCATCAAAGCTCACAGCAAAACTCTTGGGATTGAGCAATCATCTTGCCTCAGCCTTCCAAGCAGTTGGGACTACAGATGCCTGCCACAACTCCCAGCTAGTTTTTCTATTTTTAGTAGAAATGGAGTCTCATTCTTGCTCAGACTGGTCTTGAACTTGTGAGCTCAAGCAATCTACCCGCCTATGTCTCCCAGAGTATTAGGATTATAGGCATGAGCTACTGTGCCCCGCCTATCTTCAACAGTTTTAGATCACTGATTTTAAAAAGTCAGGAGTATATGGAACTATCATTATTACTAGATGAATTAGTACAACTGAGTAGGAATATAAACTTTAAAATACATTCCTTTTTAACAACATGGCACATTTCTAGAAAAATATAAGATAGAAAACTCTTCCTCTTCCTGAAAATCTAGTCCATATGGTGTGCAAGGTAGGCATTCATGTGTCTCTGGGGGATAAGGGCACAGTAGCCTACAGTGCGGTACCCACGCTTGAGCAAGGTAAGAAAGGTATCTGTTCAAAGGGAAAGCCTAGCATGGAATGCAGGCCCTAAATAGAGTAAGAATTTGGCCTGGCACAGGGTATATGAACTCAAGGAGGGTGAAAAGGGCACTGTGCCAAGGGTGGCCACAGCAGCAGCCTAGCAAAAGATGTTGAAATAGGAGTGGGATGGGGAGTGGGAGATTAGTTTCAAAAGGGGATTGAGTGAATAAGTACATATGTTAAGGATGATGAGAGCCAGGTTTCTAACTATCACAGAAGTGATACAGAAAGGAGAAAACTCTGTAGTGCTGGATTAGAATTGGATATATCAGTGCAGTGTAAACTCACAGTTTTCATTTTCATCTGTTATTTTTTTGAGACAGAGTCTCACTTTATCACCCTGGGTAGAGTGCTATGGCATCTTAGCTCACAGCAACCTCAAACTCCTGGGCTTAAGTGATTCTCTTGCTTCAGCCTCCCGAGTAGCTGGGACTACAGGCGTCTGCCACAACTCCTGGCTATTTTTAGAGACGAGGTCTTGCTCTGGCTCAGGCTGGTCTCGAACCTGTGAGCTCAGGCAATCCACCTGCCTTGGCCTCCCAAGTATGGGGATTATAAGTGTGACTCACCACGCCTGACAGCCAAAATACTTATTAATTACAAAGGGAAAAATAATTATTTTATAGTTTTCCAGACACCACTTTCATCAAGTGATCAATGTTTACATCATTAGCACTAGAAACAGGACAATCTGAAGTTGAGTGGTACCCAGTGAAATGCAATGAGAATATAGCATCACTTCTTTGATATTCCGGCTAAAGACTCAAAACCTAAACCTGTTCGCAATGAAATAGCAAATAAGTCAGAATCCCCAAACATTTGCACAATAAATGACCTATGCTTTTCAAAAGTATCAAGGTCATGAAAGTCAAGGAAAGACAGGGAACCATTCCAGTCCGAAGTAAACTAAGAGATGACAACGAAATGCAAAATATTTCACTGGATCCTTTTGCTGTAAAGGGCACGATGGGACACTTGCAAAACTCGAAGAGGGTCTTAAGATTAGATGGCAGCAGCATACAACAATGTTAACTTCTTAATTTTGATGGTTGTCAGAGAATGTTCTTGTCTGTAGGAAATACGCACTAATGCAGGGTTGATGGGGCACCAGGTTGGAAAATTATTACCAAATGAGTGAGTAAAGAATAAAAATGCTTTGGCTTGGCGCCTGTGGCTCAACGGGCTAAGGCACCAGCCACGTACACCTGAGCTGGCGGGTTCGAATCCAGTCCGAGCCCACCAAACAACGACGGCTGCAACCAAAAAAAAAAAAAAATGGCCGGGCGTTGTGATGGGCGCCTGTAGTCCCAGCTACTTGGGAGGCAGAGGCAAGAGACTCGCTTGAGCCCAGGAATTGGAGTTTGCTGTGAGCTGTGATGCCACAGCACTCTATCTAGGGTAACAGCTTGAGGCTCTGTCTCAAAAAAAAATAAAAATAAAAATGCTTTGTAGTACACTTACAATGTTTGAAATGGTTTAATAAAAAAACACTTTAAAATAGGAAGGAAGGGCTCGGTGCCTGTGGCTCAATGGCTAAGGCACCAGCCATGTACACCTGAGCTGGTGGGTTCAAATCCAGCCCGGGCCCGCCAAACAACAATGACGGCTACAAACAAAAAATGGCCGGGTGTTGTGGCAGGCGACTGTAGTCCCAGTTACTTGGGAGGCGGAGGCAGGAGACTCGCTTGAGCCCAGGAATTGGAGGTTGCTGTGAGCTATGAGGCCACAGCATTCTATCCAGGGTGACAGCTTGAGGATCTGTCTTAAAATAAAATAAAATAAAATAAAATAGGAAGGAAGGGGTATGGCCAACTGTTGCCCTTTAGATCTAACACTGCAGCAGTGTTTTTGCTGAACAGTTTTACTTAATAGTGCTAACATATCTCAAAAGACATCTAAAGAACAAAATATTTTAGCATTAGTTTTAGCCATTGCACATGGCCCCTTTAAAAGATTTTACTTATTAGTGGCAAGAACCCTCAACTTGGGAATCCAAAGACTTAGGTGATAACTGGTCATGTGACCCCAGGGAAGATGACAATAACCTCGTCTATTAAATGTCTATAAAAGGACATTTCAGTGTTAGCAGGTAAAACAAGAGACATTCTCTGAAAGTGCTTTATCCAATATAAAGTCCTACATGAACATGAGCAATTTTTCCCCGATGGATTAAAAAACTGGTGCACAGCATCAGTGACTGTCTCACAAGAGTGGTCCACTTAGTGAGCTGAAGAAGAACTTCAGCTGTGTGAGGAACTGTGTGAGGAAGAGCAGGAAAGTGAATGGGTACTTCTTCAAAGTCTGTGAGGACAGAACATCAACCAAAGAAAGAAGTAGTGTAGAGTGAAAAATTAGGGCAGCCATGATGATCAATGATTGACAGCAGCTCAATGACACTCTCTAAAGGATCAGAGAAGAATGAGTACATCTTGATGGGGCTGGAAAATAAAGAGAGTGACTTACTGAGTATTATGCAGCACTGTCTGGACAAAGGCAGGATTTGTCTCCATAGAAGCCGTCACCAGAGATGTCAGCAGAGACCAGTACCATATTGCAGAAGCATCTGAGACTGAGACCCCAGCCTTCTTAACTCTCTGAAAGCCAACAGCCCTCAGACCATGAATTCTAGTGTCACATCCATCACTAAGACAACGTTTTATGTTAATCTGGACATCTGTCAAGCACAAACGAAAAATTCAGTATTGAATTAAATTCTTTAGTTCGGCAAGTGGTAGGTTCCCAGCTGAAAGCAAAACAGTAATTAACATTTGAAAAAGAAAATTCTAAAGACATACTTTGATGACAGAAATCAATAATGTGTGCAATGGAACTAGTATATAATAAACTTGTTAAAAAACATTGACAAATCTAGGAAATCATAAGAATAATGTGTAAAATTAAGGGTAGCTTAAGTATACATTACAAAACATTTTAGGAACTTAATGAGTCTTGAAAGTTAAAGAGCATTTTAACAATTCTGAGTACACTGTAGGACCATTTCTATAATTCTCTGTAGAGTTCTGAAACTGGATTGAGTTACAGAACAGTAGCTGGCACACAAGCAGTTGTAAGAATTTCCTTTTAATAATCAAGTCCAAATAAATGACTTTAAGAAATATCATAATTTCTTATTTGGGTCAGAAAGGAGGAGGCAAGAAGTTAAAAAGACACTAACTTAGAGAAAAGACCAGCACAGGATGAAACAAGAAAGTTTCTACTCCACAAGCTTAACTACTTCTTTGCCTAGAGGTGAGATACAAAGACTCTACCTCCCTAGGCCTCAGTTCCTTTGAGCAAAGTAAGAACACTTCTTTTGGCCCAGGAAAGCATTAGAAGAAATGAGACAAAACATGAAGCATTCCGGCTCCCTGAATGAAATAAGCCTGAAAAGAAATTGCAGAATTGTGATTATTTCCAAAATTCTATGTGCGAAGCAAGGTTATAATAGTGTAAAACTGGAAATAACCTAAATGTCTGAAAAATAAAGGGTGGTTTAAAATTAAGGCATATTCTTACAACACTAAACAAAAGTATTCATGATAGCATGATATGAAAACACACTAAAAAAATCATAAAAGAACATGCATAGAATATCACCATTTTTGAAAAAAGATATGTTTAGATATATGTAAATATATATGTATACAATTCTATTTTGTAGAAAAAAATATGTATGTGTGTGTGTGTGTGTGTGTATGTGAAGTAAACCACACATACACACAAATACACAAACACAAGAAAAGGTCTGGAAGGATCTACGCCAACATGGTCACAGTGAAAATCTCCAAGTAGTGGGATTATGAATGTCTTTGTTTACCTATATTTCTCTGATTTACTAATGAGAAAACAGAAAAAAAATATTTTTAACTAAAAAGAGGCTTTCCTGCCTCTTTTTATGTATTTTTCCAAATGATGTATTGACCACTTCTGTGTCTATCCTAAGAAACAAATCAAATCTCAAGAGAAATCTAACAGCATCTCCACTTCAGAGGTTCTCTTGCTAAAAAACACTTCTTCCCTTCCTTTCCCCACCCCCTTGGTTCTGTTTGACTCACAGAGCTGACTGATGCTGGCATTTTCCAGCAATGTCACATAGCCCGTGACATTGCTTGGGATGTGTACATCTCGGACCTCCTGAAGATCGCTGGCATTCCTCCCCACAGCTACTGTCACCTGCTGTGGCATATAGCTCTGGTCAGTGGCAGCCACTGCAATGGACAGGTGCCGGAGCACAACATCTGGCTTCATTTTTAAACTGGAAAACAGAAAACAGAAACTATAAATGTGTTAAGAACAGACAGGGTTCACAGGGTTAAAACAGATAGGTACCATCTCAAAGATCTTATATTTGATATACCCAAATACTAATTTTCCTAACAACTACTAACTTGAAACGCTAGCTATGAATTTCAAAGTCCTCATGTCACTAACAAATCTTTCAGTTCAAGATTATTCTCATTTTTTTTAAGCCATTGGTATAGGCAGAATTATATGAGTGTTCTAACAAAACCCTCTAGCAAAAAGCAAATTCTAAACTTCATGCAAAGAACTGAGTCAGTTCTCTGAGTTACAAACATCTGACTGATGTACAACTTGCATTTACCAATGAAAGCTATTACAATTAATAGGTAAAGTACCTGTTCCAACTTACATACCAATTCAACTTACGAACAAACTTACAGAACTTACCTCATTTGTAACCCAAGGACTGCCCGTATATTCCCTCATCTACAAATTATGTGGATAAAAGCCAAATGTGCCCTCTAAGAGAAAATGAGACAATTATAATAGAACCTCCATAGCTGACCACCTCCTTAAATTGACCTAATTTTCATAAGGTAGACATGCACCACATGTACATATCAGTACTGTAGGCCCAGTTCCTTAAGTTGACCACCTCTGTATATTGACCAGTTTGTTATAGTCCCTTGGGTAGTTAAGTTACGGAAGTTCTACTCTATTTTTATTTCCATGAACTGGAATTAGTTCATTATCTGAAGGGACAGGTGAAAATTTTGATAGCTGCTTTAGAACATTTAGAAATACCACAGTTTACTGTTATCAGTTCCACTCCAGGATTCCTGACCATCCCTTTCTCTCCTAAACTGACCAACTCAAACTGATCAATCCATACAGTGGATATTTTTCTTTTTTCTTTTTTTTGTGGAGACAGTCTCACTTTGTTGCCCCCAGTAGAGTGGTGTGGCATCACAGCTTATAGCAACATCAAACTCTTGGGCTCAAGGGATTCTTTTGCCTCAGCCTCCCAAATAGCTGGGACTATAGGCACTTGTCACAACACCTGGTTATTTTTAGAGACAAGGTCTCACTCTGGCTCAGGCTGGTCTCCAACCTGTGAGCTCAGGCAATCCACCCACCTCGGCCTCCCAGAGTGCTGGGGTTACAGGCATGAGGTACCACAACTGGCCCATACAATGGATTTTAAAAATGAACAGAAAGGGAGGTGCCTGTGGCTCAAAGGAGTAGGGCGCTGGCCCCATGTATTGGAGGTGGTGGATTCAAACCTGGCCCCTGTCAAAAAAACAAAAAAAAAACAAAAAAAACCTGCAAAACATGAACAGAAAGAATCTTTTTCCACCAGATCCCAGAAAAAGTGGAAAAAATTTAAAAATTTTTAAAAGAAAAAAGGAAAAAGACAAAAGCCAAACAAAATACAATCATATATTACATAAAAATAGTACTTTTTCCTTGTGATACGAATTTCTCTAAGGAACTATTGAAAAGGATCTAAAATCAGTACTGTATTAGTCAAATGCTATTCCTCTCACTTGATTCTTTTTTTTTTTTTGAGACAGAGTTTCACTATGTTGCCCTCGGTAGAGTGCCAGGCATCACAGCTCACAGCAACCTCAAACTCGTTTCTTTTTTTTTGAAACAGAGCCTCAAGCTGTTGCCCTGGGTAGAGTGCTGTGGTATCACAGCTCACAGCAACCTCCAACTCCTGGGGTCAAGTGACTCTCCTCCCAAGTAGCTGGGACTACAAGTGCCTGCTACCATGCCCGGCTATTTTTTGGTTGCGGCCATTATTGTTTCTTGGCAGGCCTGGGCTGGATTCAAACCTACCAGCTCAGATGTATGTGGCTGGTGCCTTAGCCAATTGAGTCACAGGCGCCAAGCCTACAACTTCAAACTCTTAAGCTTAAGAGATTCTCTTGCCTCAGCCTCCCAAGTAGTTGGGACTATAGGTGCCCGCCACACCGCCCGGCTATTTTTTGCTGCAGTTGTCACTGTTTGGTTAGCTGGCCCGAGCCAGGTTCAAATCCGCCACCCAGGTGTATGTGGCTGGCGCCGTAACAACTGTGCTACGGGTGCCAAGCCAATTCCTTTCACTTGATTCTTAAAGCATTTTCACAAATAACTACTTACACACACACACACAAAAGTAGTCAGTTAAGTAGAAAACATTCAAACTTTTAAAAAACAAAAAAAGCATTTTAGCACCTACCGAATCCAGTGTGAGCGGGCACTGCCATCTGACTGCCAGTAGGACGAGGTTTCTCCATTTGTCATCTTGTCGATGTCTGCAGAGTTGGAGGATGTTTCTATGTAAGCATAGCACTTTGCTACTGACTTGAGTTTATCCATCTCTGGGCTTCTAGTTAGATCTCCGGGGCTTTCTGCAGGGAAAACCAGAGTTCATCATACAATATCTCTCTTGCAAATGGGGAAAAAAAAGTCATTTAAAATGTCTAACAGGGCTCAGCGCCTGTGGCTCAACGGGCTAAGGCGCCAGCCACGTATATCTGAGCTGGCAGGTTCGAATCCAGCCCGGGCCCGCCAAACAACAATGACGGCTGCAACCAAAAAATGGCCGGGCGTGGTGGCGGGCGCCTGTAGTCCCAGCTACTTGGGAGGCGGAGGCAGGAGACTTGCTTGAACCCAGGAATTGGAGGTTGCTGTGAGCTGTGATGCCACGGCACTCTATTCAGGGTGACAGCTTGAGGCTCTGTCTCAAAAAAAAAATAAAATAAAATGTCTAACAGAAACATTCTAATACTTTGGCTCTAGGTAATGTTCCTTAAAATCTTCCCCAAAACCCACTGGCCAAGGATTGCCCCAGCATCTCATTATAATGCAATATTTAAATCACTGATGTATTTGCAAAACTGGGCCAAGAAAAGAAAATAACGTTTTATAATTTTACATTTCTTTAATTATGAGTGAAGCTTTTTAACCCACTTGTGTTTCTGAGTATGGTCTTGACCTACCCTCTTCCATTTTCTTCTGGGTCATTAGTCTAATCAATTCACAAATTTATATACATAATCTAATATAATTTATATACATATAATAGCTAATATTTACTTGAGTGTTTACTGTGAGCCAGATAATTTTCTTTTTCCTTTCTTTTTTTTTTTTTTTTAAAGAGACAGAGTCTCACTTTGTCACCCTTGGTAGAATGCATGGTGTCGCAGCTCACAGTAACGTCCAGCTCTTGGGCTTAGGCGATTCTCTTGCCTCAGCCTCCCAAGTAGCTAGGACTATAGGCACCCGCCACAACGCCCGGCTATTGTTGTTGTTGTTGCAGTTTGGCCGGGCCGGGTTCGAAGCTGCCACCCTCAGTATATGGGGCCGGCGCCCTACCCACTGAGCACAGGCACCGCCCGAGCCAGATACTTTTCTATAAGTTCTCTATGTACTAATTCATTTTAGAAATGAAGAAAGTAAGGAACAGAGAGGTGTTACTGCTCAAGGACATAGTTATTAAAAAATATACTCAGTCTGGCAACACCTGTGACTCAAAGGAGTAGGGCGCTGGCCCCATATGCCAGAGGTGGTGGGTTCGAACCCAGCCCCGGCCAAAAACTGCAAAAAAAAAACAAAAAAAAACCCAAATATATATATATGTATATATATATGTGTGTATAGTCAGTCAACTGAGTCATTAATATGTTACAAAATGTACTTTTGTTCCCTAGAATGTCATTTGTCTTTTGACACTGCTTATATTTTTTGCTGTGAAGAACATTTTCACATAGTCTAATTTATAAAGCTGTCCTTTTGTAGATTCTGGATTTCATGCCTTGCTTAGAAAGGCTATTCTACATTTTACAAAGTAGAACTATATTCTCCTGGTATTCTTAGTATTTTCTCTTCAGTTGAATAGTTTGATACACCTGAAATTTGTGTCAGTGAATGGAATGTATTAAGAAGTTAAGTTTTTTTTGGCTCAGCACTCATTGCTCAGTAGTTAGGACGCCAGCCACATGCACTGGGGCTGGTGAGTTCGAACCCAGCCCAGGCCTGCTAAACAATGACAACAAAAAATAGCCTAGTGTTGTGGCAGGCGCCTGTAGTCCCAGCTACTTGGGAGGCTGAGAAAAGAGAATTGTTTAAGCTCAAGAGTTTGAGGTTGCTATGAGCTGTGATGCCACGGCACTCTACCAAGGGTGACATAGTGAGAATCTGTCTCAAAAAAAAAAAAAGGATTTAAGGTTTTTCTTTTTCTTCAAATGGCTAACTAGTTGCCCTGACCTTACTTATTGATAATTTACTTTTCTATACTGATTTATAACACTTACTTTATCTGGTGTTATATTCCGTATATACTTGTGTCTATTTCTGGACCCAATTATGTTCCACAGACCTATCTATGCATATCATTAACTGCTGATGCCGTCAACAAGTGAGTCTGCATTGGCTTCCCTCCTTTATTCAATAAACACTCATTGAGTACCTACTATGTGACAGGCAGAGTTCCAGGTGCTAAGAATAAGGAAGCTAATAAGACTTACAATATTCAAGTAAATAAATAATGCTGCAACTTCAGATAACAGTAAGTACCACTTAGACCATTAAACCTGCAAAGGGGTTAGTGACCAGAAGATGGGGAATGGGAGAGGTGTTAATCAGAGGAAGAAGAAAGGCATCCCTAAAGTCACACCTGAGCAGAAAAGTGAATAATGAGAAACCAGTTGTGAAAGGAAGGGGGAAAGAAAGGGAGAGAAGAAAGAGAAAGATGACATCTCATGCTACAAATAGGTTACTGTTATATTTTCAGAAATAAAGACGGGAAAAGGATTGGCTCATTCTATTCATAAGCATGACATTAACAAGAAATGATGATAGGGCATTTTCAGGAGAACATCTCATACACATACCCTTTTCTTTTTGTACTAGTTGATCCAGAGACTCCTTCAGAACAGAAGACCTCATGGAGCACATGTTGTTGCAGTGCTCCAACATCGGGTAGGGTATCACCATGCTGGAGATCCGATTTCGATGCAGGAAGCGCAGTATCATTGATGAGTGAACACCGAGCCCCTCTTTTGACTCTGAAAATATGTCTATGAAACCTAAATAGATACAATCCATTGTTGGTGTTTTGGGGAAGTCAAAAGAGTTTCCACATCCTCTGTCTGGAGGCCTATCAAATTGGCTGAATTAAGAGCAACCATTAACAATCTTCATTGGTATTTTCAGCTTTACTCATTTAAAAATCTAAATAAGCTTTAAAGAAATGAACCAACAGACATCTCAGTCTAAGGATTAATTTCACAGGGCTCAGTGGCTCACACCTATAATCCTAGCACTTGGGAGGCTGAGGCAGGCAGATTGCCTGAGCTCACAGGGCAAGAACAAGATCCTGTCTCTAAAAAATAGTCAGGCATTGTGGCAGGCACCTGTAGTCCCAGCTACTCGGGAGGCTGAGGCAAAGAGGATCACTTGAGCCCAAGAGTTTGAGGTTGTTGTGAGCTGCGATGCTATGGCACTCTACTGAGGGTGACAAAGTGACATTCTGTCTCCAAAAAAAAAAAAATAAAAAGGAATTAATTTCATTTCAGTTGAACAGAATTTTAGGAGATTTAGAATAGTGATTTTTTTTTTTATTTTTTTGAGACAGAGCCTCAAGCTTTCACCCTGGATAGAGTGCTGTGGCATCACAGCTCACAGCAACCTCCAATTCCTGGGCTTAAGCGAGTCTCTTGCCTCTGCCTCCCAAGTAGCTGGGACTA
>CAUYRH010021701.1:0-33010 GCA_963574655.1 Perodicticus potto | reverse complement strand
ACTGAAGAGGCATAGATTGGCTGATTGGATTAAAAAACATAAGCCATCTATTTTCTGTCTGCAGGAAGCACACCTCATGTCAAAAGACAAATTAAAACTCAGAGTTAAGGGTTGGAAGTCAATTTTTCAGGCAAACGGAACTCAGAAGAAAAGAGGGGTTGCAATCTTATTCTCAAATACATGTGGATTTAAAGCAACTAAAGTTAAAAAGACAACGATGGTCACTTCATATTGGTTAAGGGAAAAATACAACTAGAAGACATTTCAATTTTAACTATTTGTGCACCCAATTTAAATGCTCCCAGATTCTTGAAACAGACCTTGTTTAGTCTGAGCAATACGATATCCTATAACACCATAATAACAGGGGACTTTAATACCCCTCTCTCAGAGCTGGACAGATCCTCTAAACAGAAATTAAATAAAGATATTAGAGATTTAAATGAGATTTTAGAACAACTGTGCTTGATGGATGTATATAGAATGCTCCATCCCAAAGATATAGAATATACATTCTTCTCATCATCCCATGGAACATCTTCCAAAATTGATCATATCCTAGGACAAAAAACAAACCTCAGCAGGATGAAAAGAATTTAAATTCTTCCTTGCATCTTTTCAGGCCACAAGGCACTAAAAGTGGAACTCAACTCCAACAAAACTGCTCAACCTCACACGAAGGCATGAAAGTTAAACAACCTGATCCTTAATGACACTCTGATGCAGAAAGTAATAATAGAGGAAATCAGTAATTTCCTCGAGTATAACAACAATGAAGACACAAGCTACCAAAACCTATGGGATACAGCAAAAGCAGTGCTGAGAGGAAAATTTATCATTTTAGAAGCCTACATTTGAAAAACAGAAAGGGAGCGTATCAACAAACTCATAAGCCATCTGATGGAATTGGAAGAAGAAGAACAATCTAAGCCTAAACCCAGCAGAAGAAAAGAAATATCCAAAATTAAATCAGAGATCAATGAAATTGAAAACAAAAGAATCATTCAGAAAATTAATGAAACAAGGAGTTCGTTTTTAGAAAAAATAAATAAAATAGGTAATCCTTTGGCTACACTAACTAGAAATAAAAAGGTAAAATCTCTAGTAACCTCAATTGGAAATGATAAAGGGAAAATAACAACAGATGCCACAGAAATACAAGAGATTATCTCTGAATACTACCAGAAACTTTATGCCCAGAAATTTGACAATGAGAAGGAAGTGGATCAATATTTGGAATCACACCCTCTCCCTAGACTTAACCCAGATGAAATAGATCTCCTGAACAGACCAATTTCAAGCACTGAGATCATACAAACAATAAAAAATCTCCCAACAAAAAAAATGCCCTGGTCCGGATGGCTTCACACCAGAATTTTATTAAACTTTCAAAGAAGAGCTGATTCCTATACTTCAGAAATTATTCCAAAAAATTGAGGAGGAAGGAATCTTCCCCAATACATTCTATGAAGCGAATATCACCCTGATACCAAGACCAGGTAAAGACCCAACTAAAAAGGAGAATTTCAGACCAATTTCTGTAATGATGCAAAAAATTATCAACAAAATCTTGGCCTATAGATTACAGCTTATCATCCAAAAAGTCATACATCATGACAAGTAGTTTTCATCCCAGGGATGCAGGGTTGATTTAATATTCGAAGTCTATAAACATTATTCGCCGTATCAATAGAATCAAAACTAAGGACCATATAATCCTCTCAATAGATGCAGAAAAGCATTCGATAAAATTCAGTATCCTTTTCTGTTTAGAACACTGAGGGGTATAGGTATAGGTGGCACATTTCTTAAACTGATCGAGGCTATCTATGACAAACGCACAGCTAATATTTTACTGAATGGAGTAAAACTAAAAGCTTTTCCTCTTAGAACTGGAACCAGACAAGGCTGTCCTCTGTCACCATTGCTATTCAATGTAGTGATATGATCTTATACTTAGAGAAGCCCAAAGACTCAACTATAAGACTCTTGGAAGTCATCAAAAAATATAGTAATGTCTCAGGATATAAAATCAATGTCCACAAGTCAGCTGCCTTTGTATATGCCAACAACAGTCAAGATGAGAGGCTAATTAAGGACACAACTCCCTTCACCATAGTCCCAAAGAAAATGAAATACTTAGGAATATTCCTAACAAAAGAAGTGAAAGACCTCTATAAAGAAAATTATGAAACCCTAAGAAAGGAAAATAGCAGGGGACTTTAACAAATGGAAGTACAAAATATGCCTTTTTATTAACTGCTGTTACCGTGTAGTACAAGAAGTCACTAAAACTTCTCCAGTGTCACTGAAACTCTATGCCCTTTATCAAGACCTTCCCTTTCTAACATGAGCAGCAATCGATCAAATACAACCACACTTCTTTTATTTTATATAAAAGACAATAGAGTTTAAGAAAAGGAAATCATTGTCTTCCTGTGACCAATGAGATCTACAGTGATATTTTTCAAATACTGGTGCTTCGTGATGTTGATTTAACTAATAGGTTCAACAGGTTTGAGTAAAAAAAACAAAAAAAATGAAAATAGCTATATTTTCATTGTTATGCAGTGGTTTTCAAAGAGCAGATTGTCTCTGCCTGAATTACTTATAATGCTAGCTAAATATAAAGATTTGTGTTTCCATCTCAGTCCTATTAAAGCAGAATATCTGAAAATGACGCCTGAGAAACTGTGATATAAACAAGATCCCTGATGAATTTTAGCAACATTAAGCTTTAAAAACGGCTGTTAGGGACGGAAGCCCAGAGAGAGGGGAGAAAAAGAGCGAGAGAGAAGGAGGGCGAGAGCCGACAGAGGCCACCGGCGCCTGGCGGGAGCTACGCGGAGAACGGCGCCTCGCTCGCCGCGGTCTCCCAGCGCCCTTCACCGACTTGCGGGACGCGTGGCGGCTTGGGCGGGTTCGCGGGGCTGGCGACCGGGGTCCCAGCTCCCTCCTCTTCCGCTGGGAAGAGAGGGGAGCAGAGTCCGGGGCAGGGAGGTGGGAGGGAGCGTCGGGAAGGGGATCGGTCTCCGTGGACAACAAGGCGTTCACCAAGGAGCTGGACCCGTGGGCCGAGCTGCTGAACCAGAGTGTGAACGGCTCAACGAAAACCAAGTGCGGACGCTGTGCGAAAAGGCTAAAGAAATTCTAACAGAAGAATCAAATGTGCGAGGGGTTTGTTGTCCTGTTACTGTCTATGGAAACGTGCACGGTCAATTTCATGATCTTATGGAATTCTTTAGAATTGGTGAGAAATCACCGGATACAAACTATTCACGGGCGACTATGTGGACAGATGTTATTATTCGGTGGAGATTGTCACTCTTCTTGTAGCATTAAAGGTGCGTTATCCAGAACGTATTACAATATTGGGAGGAAATCTTGAAAGCCAAATTACCCAAGTATATGGCTTTTATGATGAATGTCTATGAAAGTATGGAATGCCAATGTTTGGAAATATTCTGCCGATCTATTTGATTATCTTCCACTTACAGCTTTAGTAATGAACAGATATTCTGTCTCCATGGCGGCCTGTCTCCATCCATAGACACACTGGATCATGTAAGAGCCCTGGTCGCTTACAAGAAGTACCCCAGGGCCCAATGTGTGATCTGTGAAGGTCAGATCCGGATGTTCGTGGTGGGTCGGGTATTTCACCACGTGGTGTTGGCTACACATTTCGACAAGACATTTCTGAAACATTTAACCATGCCAATGGCCTCACTCTGGTTTCTCGCTCACCAGCTTGTAATGGAGGGGTACAATTGGTGTCATGATCGGAATGTGGTTACAATTTTCAGTGCACCCAATTACTGTTATCCTTGTGGGAACCAGGCTGCTATGGTGAAGTTAGATGACACTTTAAAATATTCCTTCCTTCAGTTTGACCAGCACCTCATCATGGACAGCCTCACGTTACACCACGCACCCCAGACTATTTCCTGTAAATTCCTCCTGAGGAAACCTGCCTTTGTGGAAATATACCTGGCTTTTAAAAATATGTATATATTTAAAAACAAAAAGAAAAGCAATAGTAATCTGTGTGTTTCTGTAACAAACTGGGATCTGTCTTGGCATTAAACCACATCATGGACCAAAATGTGCCACACTAATGATGAGCGTTTAGCACAATCTGAGGTTGAAATTGACCCACTCTGTTCTAGATGGGTCAACCTAACAGTTTGCCTGCTGTATTGGTAGTAACCATTTTCCTCTGGACTGTTCAAGCAAAAAAGGTAATTAACTGCTTTGTCTCCTTTTCCACTTACATGGAAATTTTAGTTATAGTGTTTAACTAGCATGGATTAATAGAGTTGGAGTTTTATTTTTAAGAAAAATTCACAAGCTAACTTCCACTAACCTATTACCCTTTATTTTATAGAAATGTATATTAACTTAACTGAAGAAAAGATTCTTTTTGGGAGTATGTTGTCATAACATTCAAAGAGATTTCCCTTCATTTAAACTAGGTTACTGTTTTATGTTGATCTGCATATTTCTGTATATTTATCATGACAGTGCTTACATCCTATTTGGTATACTGAGCAAATAAACTTTACATTTTAAACAAACAAACAAAAAATCATTGTTAGATGCTAAGTAAGTATTTAGACTAAAGTGTCCTTTTCCAAGTACAGTTAAATTGATTCTGGTTAATTGAGGTAATACACTTCCATAAAGTCATCATAAACATGGAATTAGTGAATACTGAACTCTTGGTCCCCTTAGTAAATGCTTAACTATTATTCCAAGGGGAAATACACTCTGCTACATAAATGCTTTTTAAATCCAGGAGGAAAATTTATTATATCTGTTCTAATCTGGAGGGCTTTAAATCTAATTGTAGAAATCAAGATTGAGAACAGCGATAACCAAAGAACTTGAGCAGAGAACGAGGTTTATCATCTCCATTGAAGCTTAAAAGTCTGAAGAAGTGTTGGCGGAGGGCAGCAAGATGGTCAGCTGGAGGCATCTTTCACCAGAAGCATCTATCTAGCAGGAGGAAAGTTGCAGTGACATGAACTTGGAGAAGTTGAATTTGGGAGTTGAACACAAGGAGAAGAAATCAAGGTGCACACTGTCCCCACTGAGATAAGCTGTAAGGCTGACAAAGAGGAAGGATAAGAGCTGTCAGGTACGGAGCAACCAGACTGAAGGTTCCTGTTGCTCAGGGGATGGGAGACCACTCCCCCAACCAGGAGGCCTACCATGGGCTTTCCAAAGGAAACAAGGAATAAAGGACCTCTCACCTCACTCCACAGAAGAATGCCACGAGGTCCCGGTTTTCTTGCGCCTGGGAATTTCCACCTTTATATCCAGTACCCATCCAGCCAGGTGCAAAAGTGAACAAATATTCTCTCTGCAGTCCTGAGCCCATAGCCCACCATTTCTCCTCTCTGGTTGGCTGATAAAATGCCCCTGAAGAGGCTGGAGTGTTTGGCAAGCTCTCTAAGAGATCTCTGCATTGTGTGGGGCCACTAAACCAAGCAGCACCCCAGGTGCTATAAGAGGAAACATTGGCACTATAGTTCTAATTTGGTGTGGGTAGGTGTGGTCTCTCCTCGCTCTCATTCCTGCTACAGGGGACCTTTTCCTAGCCCATTAGAGAGCCCTTGTCTGGTGTCTGTGCCCGGCAACCCCTGGTGACCCTTGGCTTCCTTCCTTGCAACTTGGAGAGAGACAGGCCTAACCTCAGGCAACTGGCACTAGGAAGGTTAAGGAGCTAGATCCCCCTTCTGAGCTGTGAGTGATGGCTGCATGTTTATCTAGTTCACAGTCAGGAGTCCAGGGCAGGAAAGGATTGCGGCTTCTCTGAAACTGTTTGAGTGAGTGTTGCTTGTGCTGCCTAAGTGAATTCAAGTGCAACTCTTGGTCAGCATTGCCCGCAGATTCTTTTCTTTCTTTCTTTTTCTTTTTATTGTTTGGGATTCATTGAAGGCACAAAGAATTAGTTTGCCCTGGTTGCATTTGTTAAAGTCCCTCTTATAATTGTGTTCTGCCCCCAAGAGGTGTGCCATACACCGTGACCTCCATGCCCCTCCCTTCTCTCCTCTCCTCTCTCCCTCATCCCCCAGCCCACCCCTTGTATTAGCTCATCTACTGCCTTCATATTAGAATTGAGTACATTAGATTCTTGTTTCTCCATTCTTGTGATGCTCTACTGAGAAGAATGTGTTCCATCCCCATCTAGGCTAGGTTAAAGATGTAAAGTCTCCATCTTTTTTAGAGGCTGGATAGTGTTCCATGGTATACATAAACCACAGCTTGTTAATCCATTCCTAGGTTGGTGGGCATGTAGGTTGTTTCCACATTTTGGTGAATGTAGATTAAGCTGTAATAAACAATCTAGTGCAAATGTCGTTATGAGTCTGCAGATTCTTTATCTGTGGCTGCCCCTAGCTGAGGCTGCAGCTTTACATCATATTTGACTTTGCACAGGGGAGGGGAGGTGGGAGCACTGAGGGGGCAGAATCAGTGGGTCTGTCCACAGATTCCCGCTTTTCAGTGGTTGCCAGTGGGGTGTGGGAACACAGCTGTTCGATTATTTGTGCAGCAGAGGCTCTAGTGAAATACTGTGGCTCCTTCGAATTGTGTAGAAGACACACCAACACCAGAATCCGGTCACATTATCTCAGCAAGGTGGCCTTCAGAGACCCTTGCTGCAGCCCTAAAAGGGAGATTCACAAGGCCGAAGGGGAAGGGCCACAGCACAATCTCTAGCTCATTTGGCAAACGGGTGGTTAGAACCAGTTCCTGATGCCTCCTGATCTGGTCTTACCCTGCCAGTTTTAGTTGCCAAATAGGTCTTAGAGCTTCCTAAGGGTCTTCAAATTAGATTATCTCTCAATAACTATTCAGGGACAACCTATCATTTCAACCCCCCCCCCCAAAAAAAAGCATAGTTAATATTAAAACAAAAGCTGAAAATATTCTTGGTGGGGGGCCAGCAGAAGAATTCTGGCAACAAGAAAAGTCAGCCCAGATCAACTCTCCCAAGAGATTTCAAGGGAGATACAGCAGATTATATCATCCCTAGAGACATTTTTAAAATGTTAGAATTCAGGATCAGAATGGCAAATAATATAATTGGAATTGAGAAGATGGAAATAGAAATCCAAAAAATAGTCCAAAAGTTATCTCGAGATATTAGTGAATTTCAAGATAAAGTCACCAAAGATATGGAGATACTGAGGAAAGCTACAGCAGAACTTCATGAATTAAAAGAAGCATTCGAGGAGTTTCAAAACACAATAGAGATTCTCAGTGGTAGTAGAACATGGAGGAGAAAGAATGTCATAAATTGAAGGCAAGAATTTTGAATTATCTCAGTTATGCAAAGAGGCAGAAAAATGGAGAACAAAAAACGGAATATTCCCTAAGAGAGTTATGGGATTCTTTCAAAGGATCATACATCCAAATCATAGGAATTCCTGAAGGAGAAGAGAATGGTCCTAAAGGCACTGACGCTTTACTTGACATCATAGTGGACAATTTCCCAAGCATTGCAAGAGACATAGATATTTTGGTATTGGATAGTTTTAGAACTCCAGCATGACTCAATCCAAACAAAGCATCTCTCAGACACGTTTAATTAACTGCCAAAGTCAATATTAACGAGAAAATTCTGCAAGCAGCCAGGCATAAGAAACATTTTAACTACAAAGGGAAAAACATCAGGATGACCAGATCTTTCAGCTGAAACTTTCAAGCCAAAAGAGGATGGTCATTGAACTTTAACCTTCTTAAAACAAAACAATTTTCACCCCAGCCTGTATCCTCGCAGAAGCAATGACCCCGCCCTGGTGGCCCTGTGGTCTCACTCCCAAGGCAGCCTCTCCCCAAGCATTCAGCACAGGCATGGCAAACAGAGAACCAGCCCAGGATAAGTGAGGTCCCACCCCGACTCAATGTGGAGGAGAAGAACCGGGCCTCAGCTCCCATGCCGTCAAGGCAGGTAGGCCTGGAGATTCCTGAAGAACTAAAAGGTGACCTTATATTAGGTTCCACAATCCCAATACTAGATATCTACCCAGAGGACAAAAATCATTTTACCCTAAGGGCATTTGCACCGCAATGTTTAAAGCAGCTCAATTCATAATAGAATAGAAGCAACCCAAATGCTCATCAACCTGTCAATGGATTAACAAACTGTGGTACGTGTATACCATACAGTACTTTCAGGTATAAAAAAGATGGAGACTGTACATCTTTTTGGTTTACTTGGATGGAGTTGAAATACATTCTTCTTAGTAAAATATCTCAAAAAACATAAACAACTGCACGCCCACGTGAATGATAAAACACAAATATAGTCTGGCGAAGGGAAGGGGAGAAGTGGGGAGCAGGGGAAAGAGAGAAGACAACTGGCAGCGGCAGAAGGGCAATTGACAGGCTCTCATCTGAGGTGCACAACGTGAGGGTCTCCAGCACGCCCCCTGGATGAAGGGCTCAGCTACAACTTGAACTGGACCTTAGAATTGAAAACAATGTACCCTAAACATTTGTACCCTCATATTAATTTAAAAGAAAAAAAATCTGAAAAAAGATCGACTGGAATGCAAAAATCTCACCTAGCCATTCCCTACTCCTTCCTCTTGCCTGGGATCTTAGACTTTTTGGCAATGGTTTAGGTAAAGTGAGTTGGTGTGGCATATAATGTTTTCAAAGTTGCTTTCACACCACTTACGGCAAATTGATTAAACCCTTTTGCTTAATTGTAATTGGACATGGTAAAAGGGATTTATGTAGTGGCACCCAGGTATTATACTGCACATACAGCATTGTAGCATGCAACGATAGCAACCACTAACATCACTGCTTTGGTTAAGGAAATAATCAGGTTTATTGACTTTATTTTTAATAGTTCTATTTTTCCAGCATGTTAAACAAAGATTCCTAAATGTTAGCAATAGATTACTGAGGATTAAACAAGGTGGTTCCTTTGATTTTATCACTGTGCTTGAGAAAGAAGTGCAGCAGACCAAGGAGATCGCTGTACTGTTATGGACCTAGACAATTCTTTCTTCTGTTCCAATTTTGGAGTTGAGCCAAGCATATTGATCACTATAGTTCTTAATGCTTCTTGAGTTTCTCCTCTGTGGAGGTAATATATCTTCCCCACGATGTACTAATTGCTCCTGGTTATGGAATCTAATATGTGCTTCACTGAATGAGGTTATTATGATAGCATATGTTGGGGTATTGCAGTAGAGTATATGCTTCCATTGTACAATTTTGCTTATCCGGACACCAAAATTGAAATAAAACAAATAGAGACTGGCTGAAAAATACAGCTAAAATACATTCTTCAAACTACAGAAAATAATATATTACCTCACATAAGCTTACCAATAAGCAAAAAATTCAGAGACTAGCAGAGTTCTTTAGATTTTGGCAAATCATAATTCATATCTTTCCCTTACTAATCTTTTCAGTTGCCTAAAATAAGTACTAAGTACTATTTGCACACATATCTATGTCTTAGTTCTGTTTGTGGAATGACTCAGTGTAAGAAATAGAAATAAACTAAGACTTGTGAAAAACAATCATACTCATTTCAATCATTGGCTGTTTTTACACAATTAATTACACATTTTAATCATCGGCTGTTTTTCTACTTCCACTCTAGATGTTACCTAAAACAAATAGCAATATTGTAACTATCAGTTCAAATATCATCAGTGATTAGATGAGATGTAATTCAACTTAGTTCTACAAGTATAAGATTATAACTTCCACTTTGAATTTCAGAGAAGATGTATGACAAAAGTCTACATAAAAAAGAAGCACATAAATTCAGGAAAAAAGAAATATTGAAGGTGAAAAGCATAACAAAAGTCATGTCTCATGTCAATAATAAGCAAATAACATTGTGTAACTTTAATGTAAAAAAATTAGAAGTGGGTGAAAAATATTGCTAGAGATAGAAGGACATTTCAGAATTATTAAAGTGTCACTATACCTAGAATATTAAATCATTTACAATTTATATTCAATATGTAATGTAGGTTCAAAATATGTACCACACATGTAATGGTTTTTGTTTATAGTAAATTTCTTAAATAATCTCTCATCAATTTTATAAAACATAAAAGTGACTGAATGTAGTATGATATAAATCTTATAAGAATAAAATAACTTAATATATCACTGACTCAAATTCTTTTTAAAATTGACTGTATTTGCCTGAAATAATCCTCCAACTATAGAAAGAAAAATAGTGTAAGTCAGCAATTTGGAAATCATTCCTATGAAACTGATCTCATGTGCCTAAATTTTTTTAGTAAATTTACCTTTTATATTCTTAGATTCTCAGAGATCTTTGTAGATTTTAACATATCTCAAAACACAACATTTCTAGCAATACTGACATGCCTTATTTAGATTAGGTGCATAATCAATAGTTGTTAATTTGTGAGCAAACGGACGTAATTTGGTTTGTGGATACATCCATACACAGGCACTTATTTCGTCACACTTAAAGAAATATATTTATTGATTGCTTTTCTCAGTTAATTCATTCACACAGTTGAATTATAACCACTGCTGATCCTAAGAAGATTTCAAGAAAATGTAACAGAAAAGAGTTTCAGAAAGAATCTAAAATATCTTTTATGGGAACTTTCATTACTTTAGGTCCTGGCAAATGAATTAGTGATTCCATTCTACCCTCACAAAATAATTCATCATAATGTTCTTTACTAAAAGAAAATATTGCAAAGCTATCCAGATACTAAGTTAGGAAATTCAATAAAAATTTCTTCCCATGATCTAATAATAATCAAAAACACTACAAGTTTATTTTGTGATCATATCTTAATTGCATTTTCTGAATTCCATCATCCAAATTACTTCCCTGGACCAGGTATACATTATATATTGCCTGAACAAATTCAGTTGCTTTCTAAGAGGTTTTTAATTCTGGGATACTTCTGTCAAATCAATCCATTGTTGAGCAAAGTAAGCTATTTAATATTTAAATCTGATTTATGCCTTTTCTTTTTTTTGCTAAAGAAAAAGGCCCCTGAATTGCCTACAAGATGAAAGTCAAAATATTTTAAATATAAAATATAAAGCCTCCCAGGATTTGATCCCTACCTATTACTCTAGCATAATCTCTTGTTGCTTCCTGATTTTTAGTTTACAATTTAGAAATAACTCAAATAATGTATTCTATAGAGTATGTGATTAATTTGTTGGCACTGTATCTTTTTCTATTCTTTCTCACATTTACTATTTTTCTGGGTGATTTACCTAGCTAGCTCTTACTTTTAAAATCTCTGCTTGTGTGTTTTCTTTCCCAGGAAAACTTTCTGACTCCGTATTTCATGAATTGTAGAGTTAATATGTGCTATCACCATTCTTAATATCTTACAGGATTGAATTCATAAGACCACATTATAATGATTATTTAATACATTTGTATCTTCCATAACATTGAGAGTTCCTAATGTTTAGAAACCATGTCTCAGTCTGCATTTTATTTCTGGTCTTTAGCACAATGGCTTGCACATTGCAACCTCGCAATAATTCATTACTGAAAGAATATAAAACAGTTTTATGAAATTAAAGTTGTATAGGCTTGATAGTATTTCACAGTTTCCCTAAAGTAAAATGCCTCATTAATCTATGATAGTACTGTAAATGTGAAAGAGTTCTAAAGTATCTAATCACAATTTCATACCTTAACAACTTTCTTGAAAGATTTATTATCAAAGAAACCACAAACTTCAATATCTACTTCCCCCCATCTCCTTTCAGCATTGGAAAAAGCAAACTTATCTGATGAAATAATGAAAGGCACATTTTAAAAGATGTTTAACAATTTTGAGATACATTTTAAAGACGATCAGTCAGAAAGAATAACAATGAAAGCCACTATTTGAGATACTATTTACGAGTATAAGATAATTCATTGTTTATGCAATTCATTTCAATATTAAAATGTTTTCTTTGAAAATACACATATGTAAGCTTTTATAAAAAATTGTTTTACAATGCTCATTTTATGGGAATAGAAAAGATACTTCAGGTACTTTGTTAAATGTACTGAAAGTTTACAAAGTAATGAGGAAAAAATCTGAATAAAGGAGAATGAACACAAAATGCCAAAAGTACTTTGTACTGGGAAAACCGGTACAAAAAAATCAAAGCAAAAAGTAATTAGTCAAGAAAATTAAAACAATTAAAAAAGCACACTGCTATAAGAGATTGTTCTGAGGAAATAAAAGCTCTGAGATCATAAATTAGAATTTTTTGAGATTGTTTAAAAATGTCTAGTTTATTTTCTTATAAATCAGTATTTTTCTTTTCTTATCATTTTGCGTGTAAATCTATTTTAGTTTGATTATGAGCTACAAATTGTTGGCATTTCAAATTAAGAGTAGATATTATCATTTAAATGATAAAAATAACCTTTTCAATGTCTTAAAATTATGCTTTTTCAGTTGGCAGACAGATAATTGAATGATCTTTGCACTTGTATGACAAATGCATTATAAAAGACAAGCTATTTGACCCTTAAGTTGTATGATCCTTCATATTTCTAGTTTTGAATGTAGTATCTGTGTTTTAAAGTGATTTCAAAAGATACTCAATGTTGCTTGTTATTTATTATTTCATGAAATTGTAGAGTTGATATTTTCATATCTTTTTCATCATACTTTAGAAAAGGGAAATTATAGAGAACAGTCTAGTAGTATCAATGCTGAGAGAATTACGAGATAAGTTAACAAATTTCTAACACATTTTTAGGTCAGATGATCATTTCTGTTTTAGAAATATATACAAAATAGAGGTCTTAATATTTTAGTACAGTTAGATAAAACGCTAGAAAATTAGGCAATATCAAGATAGTTTTCCTAAAATTGAAAACAAATTGAAGAAAGACATGAATTTTACCTGTTTCTGGTCTTTATTTGAATGTAATGATATTGGATGTATGTACTCATTTGTGTTTGGCTTCTTCCATTCAACTTGATACTTACAAAATTAATGGATGGTGATACTCATACCAATAGTGCACTTCTATTTAATTATTGTATCACCCCTCAGTGGATAGACTACAGTTTATTGATTCTTTTGATGAACAGACATTTCAGTTGTTTTCAATTTTGTACATCTGTTTTGTTAAATTGTTTTGGGTATAACTATTAGACTGCATTGGCAAATCATCTCTGAAATCATCATCATGGCGGCAGTTGTCTGTATTAACAGCTACTAGTAGGAGATAAAGGGATAAAAACACAGGTAGTAAGGAAATAATTCTTCTTTTTTGTTTGTTTTTATTTCATACTAATATGAAGGTACATACAATTGGGTTACATATCTTTATTTTGTAAAGTTAAAGTCAGAGTAGTAGTTGCATCCTTCACCCAGGGAGTGTGACACATACCTATGTAATGTACACGTTGGGTGGGAACTTATTCAACCACTTCCTCTCGCCCTCCACTTGAGTTTAATTGATTTCTTCTCTCATGTGAGCATGTAGTTGTTTATTTACTTGTTTCACTTAGTACATAGTGCACATGATGTTTGTTTTCCATTCTTGTGATACTTTGCTTGGGAGAATGTTCTCCAAATTTGTCCAGGTTGGTACAAAAGATACAAAATCTCCATCTTTTTATGACTCAATAGTATTTAATGGTATACATATACCACAGTTTATTAATCCATTCATATGTTGAAGGGTACTTGAATTGTTTACACATCTTTGAAGTATGGATTGTGTGCTTACATGCATAAACACTTGTTTGTGAATGTTCTTATGATAAAATGTCTTTTTTTTTTTTCTATTGGGTGGCTACCTAGTAATGGGATTGCAGGATTGAATGGAAAGTCTGCCTGTAGTTCTCCATACTTTTTTCCATGGATGGTACACTAGTTTTCTGTCCCACCAACAATGCATGAGGTGTTTCCTTCTCCTCACACCCATGCCAACATCTGCTGCTTTGAGCCATTCTCACTGGATTTAGATGGTATTTCAAACTGGTTTTGATTTACATTTCTGATGATTAAAAATGATAAGCACATTTTCATGTGTTTATTGGCTATTATTCTGTCCTCATGAGAAAAGTTTCTGTTCATGTCTCTCGTCCAGTTTTTAATAGGGTTGTTCACTCTTTGCTTGTTGATTTGCTTGAATTTGATGTAGATCATGATTATTACTCTTTGTTGGATTTGTAGAATGCAAACATATTCTCAAATTCTGAAGGTTGTATGTTTGTTGGTTTTGTCCTTAACCATATAAAACCTTTTTAATTTGATTGGGTGGGTGGTGCCCCAGCCAGCTCCACAGAGTTGCAGGGGCAGACCTGCCGCCTCCACCTTGGCAGTGTTAGCGGTCACGATCAGCAGAGGAACCAAGGGGTTAGGGTGGGGAAGGGTGCAGGAGGCTCCAGTAACCAGAGGGGCCAGACAACTGCTGGGAGACACCAGCGCCAGAGCCTTCTCCCCTTGCACTTGAGGCTGGACAGGGAAAACACACACATGTGGGCGTGCACACACACACTGTCCAATTTCCTAGGCCTGGTCAATTTCATGTGGGTATCCTAGGCCTGGCCAATTTCACTAATAGACAATGCATTCTTTCTCCTTGCCCCAGTGGAAGGGACCATATCCAATCATTTGTTACAAATTCCTGGCCTAATTAATTACAAAGGACCCATGTGGCTATATACACCCCTTGACAAAGAAGCCAGGCAGAGATAGAGGGGTGGGGGAGAGAGAGAGAGAGAGAGAGAGAGAGAGAGAGAGAGAGAGAGCGAGCACGCGCTTTATTTCTACTTGGGTTTTTCTTTCTGACAGGATCTTTGGTGTTTTTTCTCTTTTCTTTTCTGTAAAATAAATCCTGTCTTACCACTGATCTGTGGTCCATGGATTAATTCTTCGAATCACTGAGACCAAGGACCTACTAAACACGAAATTCCGGTTTCATATTTTGTGGACACATCTAGGATAGAAGAAGATATGTGGTAAGCAATGGGATCATTTACCTTTATCCTGCTTTTCTCTATAGTTAAAATAATGGAAACTAATAATTTTGATGCCTGTCAGATAGTAAATGTGCATAGTGTGGCTGCTGACCTCCAGGTCACAGGCAAGAGGCTGCTGGAGAATGAACTTCCTAATTCCCCTTGGTTCAGAAAGAGGCAAAAGGAATGTTAGAAGGCTTTTGAAATTGTTCTGTATTTATTCCTTGTCTCTGGCCAAGAGCCCAGCAAAGAAGTAGCACCCAGAGTTCATGGGGTCCCCAGCAACAGTTATGACCCCAGGACACTGGACGGTCTTCTGAAAAACATGCTCTCCCAGCTCTTTTACTATCTTGTCTTCTCTTCCATGGTCCCAAAGTTTTTGTATTTATCTCTATAGAACCCTGCTGCTTTTCTGTTTCCTTGTAGTTTACATGCTTTGTTTGCATGTTGGTAAAGGTTTGCTTTATGTATTAGGTGAAGTTCATACTGGCATATTCTGGTGTTTTTCAGATGTTGTAAGTGTGCTTCAGATGTTGTGTGTTGTAAGGTCCTTTACATTGCCTTTCATTTCAAAATTAAATTCAATTGGCTTTTTGTGTGTTGGAGAAAAAAAGCTGAACCATGTTAACAGAGGCCTAGAAATTAGTCCCAAAATGACTTTCAAAGGGGCAAAATGATTCCTCTATACAGCTTCTCTGGGCGACCAGAGGCCTGTGAAGGGAATTCCAGGGCAATTGCCCAAGGCAAGAATGGTCCTAAACCCTAGGCTACAGTGTTCTTAAAAATGAAGAAGGACCAGGAAAATGACCCCGGCTATTGAGAAAGTTTAAAATAATTCCAGGTTTCTTTAAGACTTGAGCTAGTTTTAACTAATTGTAATGCAAAAGTTTCAAAGTGTCTCTCAACCTTGATTTGTTACTGAGTTTAATTATTGTTGCCTTGCTAACCTTGGGAGAAGAAAGGGAGGCTGGAAAACATTGCCTTTAAGAGCTGCTCATGATAGAAAGCTTATTTTCTTTTGTAACTGGGAATTAAGAAAAAGCTTGTAAAAATTATAAAATGTTAAATGTGCAAGCACTGCACAGCTGTTTTCTCAAGGGCAGGGCTTATCCCCACTTTGATTTGTACTCTGGGGCAGGCACAGAAAGGGGCAGAACTTGCATCAAGTGGGACCAGGCTCCTTGATACCTGATTTCTAAGGCCTCAGAAAGGGCCTTACTGCTTGCTGCTGGGAAGTAGTAAGCACAGGAGAGCCAGTGGGTACAAAGCATTACACTGGTAACTGTGGCTAAATCCAGGCAAGCACAGGGGCTGAGGAGGCCATTCTCCTCAGGGCTTCTTCCCCAATCATTGGAAGGATGCTTCCTTTTGTTTGGCTGGAAGGCTTCTTGGTTTTCAGAGCACGCATTGACAATCCAGGAATAGAGGGTGGGATTGATTAAAAAGCTGGATGTTTGTTCTTTCCCACATGTAGGAAATGTTCTCTAAGAAAACACCCAAGTTACATGTTCTCTTGCCAAGAGAACTGTCATCAGACGGGACCAGGCTCCCGAATACCTAAGTTTTCAGCCTGTGTTGGCTGAGCTGCTGAGCTGTATTCTGAAGCTCTGGGACATGTTTGATCCCCAGATGCTGAAAAAAGAATGTATGGTGTTCTTCTGCACCCAGAACTGGCCTCAGTATCAACTCTCCACCGGTGAATATGGCCACCAGAGGATACTCTAAATTATGGTAAACAAGAGGAGAAATGGCCTAAATTATCTATGTGTAAGCAATCTTTTTTCTTAGAGACCAAACCTCCAACTGTATAAAACCTGTCAGATTCAGCTGTTCTCACTGTACTAACTTCCTGAGAGAGACGTTGGCACTGCCTAGTTCACTTCCTCCATGTCTTTAGAAAACCCTGAGAAGGAATCTATTCCCAGAGTTTCTTTTGTTCCCATTGGGACCCGCAGAAAGCAGCTGTATCCTTCTTTATGTCCCTTAGTTGAAACTGCTAGTGGTGAAAGAGGAAACGCTCAAGTATTCATTCCACTTTCTATGGCTGATTTAAAACAGATTAAAGTAGATTCAGGAAATTTTTCTGATAACTCCTATAGGTACACAGACGTCCTTCAAGGATTAAGACAAAACTTAGATCTCCCTTGGAGAGATGTAACACTGCTACTAGATCAAACTTTAACTTTCAACAAAAAAAATGACGTTTTGGATGAGGCTAGAAAATGGGGTGATTTGTGGTTCATGTCCTATACTGAGAGCAGTATTTATCCTGAGGAAAGGGACAAACACCCCACGGGAAGGCAGGCAGTTCCCTTTGAGGATCCCGAATGGGACCCTGAGGAACAAGGTGGCTAGTGGTGTAAACATTTTCTGGTATGTATCTTAGAAGGTTTACATGGATCCACGAAAATGCCCATGAATTCTTCTAAGTTGTCTACTATTTACCAGGAGCAAAATGGGAGTCCCTCAACCTCTCTTGAGTGACTTAGGGAAGTGATGAGAAAACACACTCAGTTGAAGCCAACTCCTTAGAGGGCCAAATTATTTTAAAAGATAAATTTATCACTCAGGCAACCTCGGACATTCAAAGAAAACTCCAGAAATTGGCTCTAGACCTGGACAATAACCTGGAGAATCTTCTTATAATGATCACAGTGATCTTTTGTAACTGAGATAAGAACAAAGAGGAGGGAAAAGAAAGAAGGGATAGAAAAAAATGACAGCACTAGTAATGACATTCCAACAAATGGGCACTATTCAGGGGCAGAGGGAAGCCAAGGGAGCTAAGAACAAGGGCTTCCAATGTGGTCAGACTGACCACTTCAGGAGAGATTGCCCCTGGCAGCACCACCCGTTTGGCAAGCCACCTGGACCCTGTCCAGAATGCAAGGGTGACCACTGGAGGGTAGCCTGTCCTCAGAGGCAAAGGCCTCCTGGGATAGTAATTTCATCAGCACCCAAACTGGACCTAGGGTGCCCAGGACAGCTTTTCATGGCACAAGCTTGTGTCATCAACCCTCAAGAGCCCTGGGTCTGACTTATAATGAAAGTCCAGGAGAAATTCTCCTGGACAGAATTTCTTCTGGACACTGGAGCAACCTTTTATGTACTCCTCTCTATCCCTGGTCTTCTATCCCCCAAATCTATAACTATACAGAGGATGTCTGGAAAGCTGGTTACCAACTTTTCCTCTTTGCCTTTAACCTGCAATTGGGGTGACTGGCTGCTCTCTCATGCCTTCCTAATCACTTTCCCTGAAAGTCCTGCTCCCCTTCTGGGGAGGGATATACTAAACAAAGTAGGACCAACTATTTGTGTGAATATGAGATAAGAACTTACACTATGCTTTCCTGTATTAGAGACAGAAATTAATCCAAAAGTATGGGTTATTGAGAAATGGGTGGGACGATCAAGACCCAATTCATCCATGTTTTTGTACACAGATGGAAATTCTTTCATAGAACAAGGAACTCTCAAAGCAGGCTATGCTGCAGCTAGTTACTCAGTATGCTGTAATTGAGAGTGGGTTTCTTCCTTCAGGAAACAGTGTGCAATCGGCTGAGCTAATAACTTTAACCTGTGCTTTAGAAATTGGTAGGTGTTAAAATAGACACTGACTCAAAATATGCCTTCCTCATTTTACATGCCGATGCTGCCATTTGGAAGAAAAGACGATACCTAACTTCCAATGGCTCCCCCATAAAATATCATCATGAAATAGGTTATTACAAGATGTTCATACTCCACAAGAAGTAGCAATTATTAATTGTAAGGGACACCAAAAAACCTTAGATGACATTTTGGAAGGTAACAAACTTGCTGATAAAGAGGCTAAAATGGCAGCACAGAAGGGAAAAATTCCCCTTGTGGCACCCCTCATTTGGGAGGGCTCACTTGAGAATCATGCACCTCAATATACCCCAAAAAGAAAAGGAATGGGCTTTATTTAAAGACTATTCACTGCTTCCATCAGACAGACTACAAAATAGAAGTGGTCTTTTGCTATTACTTATTGCAAGTCAACGGAAAATACTTAAAACCTTACATTAGTCTTTTCATTTTGGCACTGAAAGTACCTATCAAATGGGTAAAGCCCTCTGTCATGGAAAGAACTTGTTGTCTAAACAGATAACAAGGACTTAGTAGGTAATAAGACAATTTATTGTATGTCCTTTGTTGTTAGCACTTTCCTGTCTTAAGAAATTATTCGTTAGGAAATGTTCCTGATACTGGCTTAGCCCAACGTCTAGTCAGAATATGGAAGAGGATGGGCCCGCCCCATCTGTTGGCGAGAGCCAGAAAGTGGGGTCCCATCTAGTTCTTCAACTGATTCCAATGTAAATTCAAGGGAGGACTTGGACAAGCACGGTGAGGAAGATACAACCAAAACCCAGGCTCCCAAGATAACGTGCAGCCAGAGGACCAAAACGAATGTGTGGGCGAGTGGCAGGCAGCATCGACTTCTCCGCGCTCCCCTTCCCCAAATCTTTGGGTGATAGTGGAGAACCAGGGGTTCAAGTCTGTGAACTGGGGTGATGACGGAGATGCCGTGATCATCCAGGAGGACCTTTTCCAGAGAGAGGTTCTTTGCTGGAGAGGCTCAGAGAGGATATTTGAAACAGACAGCTTGAAGAATTTGATTCCTCAACTTAACTACTACAGGTTCAGCAAAAGATGCTCCAACAACTCCTCGGTTCCATCCTTTCCTCCTTTCCTAGGTAGGGGCTCCAGTAACCACCTGGGGTTTGAAACAAGTCAGAGACTTCTGCTTCAGAGTGCTCAGCACCACTTGATTTTCCAGTTCCACAACCGTGTCCGGAGCTAAGTTTTCTGGGCACTGGGAAGTTTCCCCAATGTCAACAAGCCCAGCCACCACTCCGGACAGAACTTTTCCCTTTCCCGAAGCGGGGCTTGCATCTGGGCAAGAGTCATCCTGAGGCCCTCTGCCCACAGCTCCCTCCAGACATCATCTTCCCAATCCCTCCATAGTCGGCTGCTTCTATCACCACGCAGTCATGGCGTCCCGCACAGGGTAGAGCTGATGGAAGGGCGTGGGGTTCAGAGGACTCAGGTCTTCCCATGCCGTCTTTGGGAAGCTCACCAAATAGGGTGGGGACAGCTCTCGGCATCCACTGTGTCCTCCGATGGTGTCTCTCAGGTGTGTCCTTTAGAGCCCCTTGGGTGACCTGCTCCTTAATCCCTTTGTCCCACTGTTGCTCTCCAGGTTCAGAGGATGCCCCTGATCTGTTTTCCGAAATGACTGGTGTCCTTGTAAAATATTAGATATTTAGAGACAGTGAGTCAGAAATGGCTCTGGACTGAGTCCGGACGTCCAATATATGCCATCCATGAAATTCTAGAGTCCCCGTATCAGGGCAACAGGCTGCTTAAGTCACTATCACCTTTATTTGTCATGTGATGTCACAGAAGTGGCTCACAGCCAGTCTGTAAAGGGGATCCTGGCCAAGTATGGGGGAGGAGACAGGTGACAGGGTCCCCAAATTCTTTCCTTAAAGTATATAAAAGTTATGGTTCCATTCCCCCCAAAGAAATTACTGGCTTTCTCATTTTACTATTTATCTTCTAAAATCTTCATTAATTATATGATTCATCAAGTACTATTTTTAATGTATCTGTGAGAGGTAATTTTTTCCATATATGTGCATTCAATTAAACAAGCAGCATATTGAGCAGACCATCCTTTCTCAAAGCATTTTAGTGGTGATTTTGTCATTATTCAGGAGGCCGGTGAGTTTGTGTCCACCTATCCACTTTTTATTTTGGTTCGTTGCTTTATTTGTCTATGTTTGCCTCCAAATCACTATGGTGACTTCATAAATCCTTTTAACAGTCTTACGTTGACACATAATTGTACACCTTCATGGGGCACAGCAAGATGTGTCAATATATAAACATATTGTGTAAACATCAAATCAGAATAGTTAGCACTTTCATCATCTCAAACATTCATCATTTCTTTGTGATGAGAATATTCAAAATCCTCGCTTCTACCCCTTTTGAGGTAGAAACATTATTCCTAACCGTGATCAGCCTCTATAACAGCACATCAGAACTTAGTTCTCCTTTGTCCCTGGGGCTCCTGTCCTCATCAACCAATCTCCTCACATGCTCCTTCTCTCTTCCCATCAGCAGTCTCTACTGTCTACGGAACCAACTATTTTAGATTTCATATGTGCATGATATCATGCAGCATTTGTCTTTCTGTATCCACATCACTTCTCTTAACATACTCTCCTCCAGGTTCATTCATACTGCCACATATGGCAGGATTTAATTTTTTTAAATAGCTGAATAGTATTCCATTGAATAATTAGAACACATTTTCTTTCTTCATTCACTGATTGATGGACAGATGGGTTGATTCCATATCCTGGCTAATGTGAACAATGCTTCTGTAAACAAAAAACAATTGGAGCGAAGATATCTCTTTGACATATTGTTTCATTTATTTTGGGTATGTGCCCAGTAGTGGGATTGCTCTAGCATGTGTTATCATTCTATGTTTAATATTTTGAGAAACCCCATACTGTTTTTATTGGCTGTACTAATTTGCACTGCCACCAACAGTATCCAAAAGTTCCCCTTCCTTTACTCCTCACAAGTATTTTCTAGTTTTAATCTTTTTAATAATGGCTATTCTGTCTTGAGGTGATATCTCATTGTGGTTTTGATTTGCATTTTCCTAATAATTAGTGATGTGAAGTATTTTTAAATATATTTCTTGGTCTTTTGTATATCTTCTTTTGAGAAATATTTATTCAGATCTTTTAACTATTTTTTAATTTGATTATTTGTTTTTTGCTATTGAGTAGAGTTCCTTATTTAGATTCTGGATATTTATACCTTTTCAGATGTATAGTTTGCACTGTTTTCCTGTTCTGTCCGTGTCTCAATATTCTGTAGGTTATTTCCTTTGCTGTACAAAGACACATTAGTTGATGAAGTTCCATTTGTTTGCTTTTGCTTTTTGGTTTTTGTACAAAAAAAAATCTTTCCTCTGACCAAGATAGTGGAGTGTTTCCCCAGTGTCTCTCCTAGAAGTTTTATAGCTTCAAATTTTATGTTTAAGTTAAAATTTGAGTTGACTTTTGTATACAATGAAAGGGGTCTAATCTCATTCTTCTACATATTCACATGTAGTTTTTCCCACAACCGTTCAATGAAGACATTATCCTTTCTTGATATTTTTGTCAAAAAACAGTGGGCTGTGATTACATGAGTTTATTTTTAGGTTCTCAATTCATTAGTATATGTCTATTTTTATTCCAGTAGCATGCTGTTTAGTTACTATAGTTTTGTAGCATACCTTCAGTTTTTTGTTTTTTCTTTTGCTTAAAATTTCTTTGGCTATTTGGGGTCTTTTGTGGTTCTGTATTAATTTTAGCATTGTTTATTCTATTTTATTGAAGTATGTCTTTAGTATTTTGATAGGGATTACATTGAATGTGCAAACTTCTTTGAGTAGAGTGAACATTTTAACATTAATCATTCTTACAATTCATGAACATTAGATGTCTTACCATTTATTTGTGTTTTTTTTTGTTCCTTTTATCAAAGTTTTATAGATTTTATTGTAAAGATCTTTTCCTTTCTTGGTTAAATTTATTCCCATGTCCCTTTTTTGTTTCTATTGTTAATAAAATTAAAAATAATTAATAATAATTTATAATTTACAATTATTTTTACATATTTATAATATGTAAATTTTCATAATTTATTATTTACATATTTTTGGCATATAGAAATGCTTCTAATTTTTTATGTTGATTTAATACCCTGAAACTTTATATAATTTTAAAATTAATTTTAACAATTTATTAGAGTCTTTAAGGTTTTATTATATTTATATGATTATATGATCTTAAAACAGGGACAGTTTGCCTTCCTCTCCTATTTGGATGTCCTTTATTGCCTTCTCTTGCCTGATGGCCCTGGCTCAGACTTCTAGCACTATGTTTAATAGACGTGGTAAACGGGGGCATCTAAGTTATTTCAAATATTAGAAGAAAACCTTTTAACTTTTTTCTCATTCAGTATGATGTTAGCTGTGGGTTGACCCACAGTTATTTAGATTTTACAAGAATCAGGATACTAGCATCGCTTTAGTGAGAGATTAAGAGAACTTCCAATCAAGGCAGATGGTGAAGAGGAAGGAAGCGAATCTCATGGAAAGAGAAGAAACAAGAAACAGAAAGACAGGAGACGCCATATTCTTTAAAAATGTGGCTCTGGCATAAACTAATAGATACTCATCCCCACACAAAGTCATGGAAACTAAACAAAATGCTGAATGACAGTTGTATCAATGAGGAGATAAAGACAGAAATCATGAGATTCCCTTCTGTTGTGAGTGGCACACATGGGACAACTCACTGCTCTTCTTGTGGAATCGACATCAAGAGAGTGAGAACAAAAAAGAAAGGAGAGTGAGGCAGCATCGTTTTTTTGGTATGTGGGCAGCTGGCGATCATTGGTTCCAGCACCCATGTTAAAAAAGAAAGAAAGCAACAAATCAAAAGATTCTGGAACTAAATGATAATGGGGACATAAGTTATTACAATTATGGGATCCAACAAAAGCAGTCCTGAGACAAAAAGTCATAGCCCTAAATGACCGCATCCAAAAGACAGAAAGATCACAAGTTAACAATCTTATGAATTATCTCAAGGAACTGGAAAAGGAAAAGCAGATCAATTCCAAACCCATCAGAAAAAAGGAAATTACCAAAAATCAGAGGAAAACTAAAGAAAATTAAGAACAAAAGAACTATACACAAGATTAATGAAACAAAAAGTTAATTCTTTTAAAAGGTAAAAAAAAAAAAAAAAAAAAGACAAGCCTGTAGCTAGATTAATCAGAAACAGAATAGAAAGGACTCTTAATAAACTCAATTAATATCTCAGAATACTATGAAAATCTCTATGTTCACAAACTTGAAAATGTGGAGGAAAGGGACAAATTTTGAAAACACCTTCCTTAGCTCAATCAGGAAGATATAGAGCCCTCAACAGAGCAATATCAAGAACCAAGATTGAAGCAGCAATAACACATATTCTAACAAAAATGCTCTCAGATCAGATGGTTTCACATCCAAACTTTACCAAGCCCAAAAAGAACAGCTTGTACTTATATTGCAAGGAATTATTCCTGAACATTGGGAAGAAATCCTCCCTAAGTCATTCTACAAAGCCAGTATTACCCTGATGTCAAACCCAGAAAAGGACACAACGAAAAAAGGAAACTGCAGAGCTATTCTTTATAACTATAGATGCAAACATTCTCAGTAAAATCATAGCAATCCAAATTCAGCTTCATCTTTAAAAAGTGGTCATGAGTGGCACCTGTGGCTCAGTGAGAAGGCGACTGGCCCCATATACCGAGGGTGGTGGGTTCAAACTCAGCCCTGGACAAACTGCAACAAAAAAATAGCTGGTCATTGTGGTGGTTGCCTATAGTCCCAGCCACTCAGAAGGCTGAGGCAAGAGAATTGCCTGAGCCCAAGTGGTGGAGGTTGCATAACACAGCTCTCTACCGAGGGTGACAAGATGAGACTCTGTCTCAGAAATAAATAAAAAAAATAAAAATAAAAAGTTATGATCAGGTTGATGAAAATATCTCCAATTGTATCTGAAGCCCGCACACTGTACCCCATGATTGAATTATTGTACATAGCTATGATTCAATAAAAAAAAAAAGTTATGATCATACAGGCTTTATCCCACAGATGCAAGGACGGTTCAACATATGCAGATCTAAAAATGTAATATATCATGTAAATAGATGCAAAACAAGGACTGTATGGTCTTTCAATACATGCAGAAAAAGCATTCCACAAAATTCAGGATTATTTTTTGATAAGAACACTTAACAAAATAGCCATAGATGAGACTTATCTCAAAGTTGTGAAATCTACATTTAACAAACACACAGCCAACATCCTACTTTGGGGAGATATTGAAAACTTTCTTGCATAGAACTGGAACCATACAAGCGTTGCCCACTATCTCCACCTCTGCTCAACATAGTGCTGTAAGTCCTAGCCAAAACACTGAGACGGGAGAAGGAAGTCAAGGGCATCCAAATGGGGAACAAAGAGGTCAAATTATCAGTCTTTGCTGATGACATGACCTCATATACAGAAATCCCCAAAGATTTAACCAAGAGACTGCTATAATTGATGAATAAATTCATTGAAGTCTTAAAATACAAAATAAATATACATAAATCATATATAGCGTCATATATGCAAATGACACTCAAGCTGAGAAGCAAATGAAAGATGTAATAGCTTTTTCAGTAGCAACAAAGAAAATAAAATACCTAAGAATGTATTTAATTAAGGAAATGAAAGATTTCTATTGGGAAAATTATGAAACATGGAAGAAAGAAATTGCAGGGGATGTTAATAGATGGAACAACAAAGCATGCTCATGGATTGGCAAAATCAACATTGTTAAAAATGTTAAAATAGTTATACCAGCCAAAGCGATTTACAGATTTAATGCAATCCCCATTAAAATACTAAAGCAATTTTTTTCAGATCTAGAAAAGTAGCTGTACACTTCATATGGATTCAGAAAAGACCTGGAAAGATCCAATTCGCCTACATAATAAGAACTATGCTGGAGCCATCATCTTACCAGACTTCAAGGTTAGAGTAAACAAAACATCATGGTATCATCACAAAAACCGAGACATACAACTATGGATCAGAACAGAGAACTCAGAGACGAAACCATCCTCATATTCTCATTTTATTTTTGACAAAGCTGATAAAACCATACACTGGGGGAAAGAATCCTTACTCAATAAATGATGCTGGGAAAACTGGATATCCATATCTAAAAGACTGAAACAAGAATCATACCTCTTACCACTCACAAAAATTAATTCATGGTGGATAAAAGACTTAAATATGAGGCACAAAGCAATACAAATTCTAGAAGAAAAGATCGGTAAAACTCTTATAGATATCAGCCTCAGGAAAGATTTTGTAAAGAAAACCTCAAAAGCGATTACCACCACAACAAAAATAAACAAATAGAGCCTGATCGATTGAAAACAAATGAGCCTGATCAAATGATCAAATGAAAAAGTTTCTGCACAGTCAAGGACACAATCAATGGAGTAAATAGCTCACAAAATGAAAGAAAATATTTGCATGCTATACATCTGATAAAGGGCTGATAACCAGAATCTACAAAGAACTCAAGCAAATCAGCAAGTAAAAAATCAAACAACCTCATTGAAAAGTGGGCAAGAGATATGACCAGAAACTTTTCAAGGGAAGATAGTCTAATGTCCAATAAAAATGTGAAAAAATGCTCAAAATGCAACTGAAAATTATCACGAGATATCACCCAACTTCAGTGGTAATGGCCTTATCAAGAAGTTCCAAACAACAAGTGCTGTCATGGATATGGAGAGAAGGGAACACTTACACATAGATGGTGGAACTGTTAAAGTAGGACAACTTCTATGGAAAATATGGAGATACCTCAGAGAAGTTGAAGTGGGCCTAACACTGATCCAGCTTGGTATGGACATAATGCTTGGTATGTACTCTAAGAAAAAATGCCTTTTTGTAAAAAGGACACCTACAATCAAATGTTTATATAGCAACACTGTTAACAATTGCAAAGCTGCAGAAACAAGCCAAGGGCCTCCTAATACATGAATGAATTATAAAAATGTGGTATATAAATAGCATGGAGTACTACTCTCCCATGATTAAAAAAATGGTGATACAGGTTTTTTTTTGTACCACCTTGGATGGAATTTAAAGCCATTCTTCTAAGTGAAATATCAAAAATGTAGAAACAAACACATGTGCTCAACATTAAATGGAACTAATTGAGTAACACTTAAGTCCACATATGGAAATTTTTTCAATGAAAATGAAGCTGGAGAGGAGGGAGGAAGAAGGGATATACTTAGCGGGTACAGTGCACACTATCTGGGTGAAGGATACACTTAGGATTTTTGACTCAGCCTGTGCAAAAACAAAGTATGCAAATAAAACATGTGTATCCCTTACTTTTCTGAAATAAAAAGATAATTTAAAAGAAAAAGAAATAAGGAAAATAATAATAATACTTTAACTCCATTCCTCATTTTTTAAATTTTTTATAGAGATAAAGTCTCACTTTATTGCCCTCCAACTCCTGTGCTTAGGTGATTCTCTTGCCTCTGCCTCCCAAGTAGTTGGGACTACAGGTGCCCCCCATGCCTGCCACCACACCTGGCTATTTTTATTTTTGCTGCAGTTTGACCAGGGCTGGGTTTGAACCCGCCACCCTTGGTATATGGGGCCAAGGCCCTACTCACTGAGCCACAGGTGCTGCCCATTTTTAAAATTTTTTGATGTCATAATTTACATATTTTATACCTATTCTTTAATGAATTGTTGTTATTATAATCATGCTATTAATCTTTTGGTATTATATTAAAAATATCAATGGTTTACATACCAGTTATCATATTAGAGTATTCTCAATTTGTCTGTATACTGATTTTTCTCAGTAAGTTTTATACCTTCAGATATTTTCTTATTACTCAAAGCATCTTTTTCTTGTCATTTGAAAAATGTGCTTTATCATTTTTTACAGTACAAGTCTAGTGATGAATTTCCTCAGGTTTTGTTTGTATGAGAAAGTGTTTATCTCTTCATCTTTTCATTATAACTTTGCCTGCTTGGCTGGCAGTATTTTTCCATCTGCACTTTGGCTATATTATCCCACCCTCCTGCCCTGCAAAGTTTTGCTGAGAAGTCTACTGCCAGACATTTTGGGTGATTTGCTTCTTTCCTCTTACTGCTTTTAGAATCTCTCTCTCTCTTTTGATAGTTTGATTATAATGTCTTAAAGTAGTCATGTTGTCTGGTGGAAATTGAGGATCTTTGCGCTTCCTGTACCTAGATATTTATATATATTTTTAGGTTTGGAAAGTTTACTTTTAGTATTTTATTGAAAAAGCCTGCTAAGCCTTTGTCAATTTTGATTCCTTTTAAATGCCAAAAACCTTTGCATTTACTCCTTTGATTTTCTTTCTTAGAACCTGTAAGCTTTTTTCATTTCTCTTTGCTCTATCTTTCCCTGTGTGTGTATTTGCAACTGCTCTGTTTCTGAGCTCACTGTTTCCTTCTTCTGTTTGGTCAATTCTGTAGTACAGATTTTCTATTGTATTTTTTTTAGCTCATTAATTGTATTTTTAGCTCCAAGATTTATGTTTTATTTTGCATATAATTTCAATTAGTTTGTTAAATTTTCTTGATAACTTCTTGAATTTCTTTTCTATTTTATCTTGAATTTTGATGAGATTCCTCACAACTTCTGTTTTGAATTCTTGATCTGAGAGGGCACGTGTTGGTGCATCATTAGAGTCAGCCTCTAGCTCCTGGTTTTGCCCATTTGGTGAAGCTGTGGTTCCCTGTCTATGCTTGTTTTTTATGGATGTACATCTATGCTTGAACATTAAAGGAGTAGATATTTAATCCAATTTTTGCTGCCCTGCTTGGTTTATGTCAGTCTTTCTATAGCACATTTGTTTAGAGGTCCTGTGCAGATTGACTGTTGAGTTTCTTTAGCTCAAGATTGCTGCCTTCTTTTCAGAACTAGTTGACACAAAAGTCCAGGTTTGCCATGGCCACAAAATTGATTTCTGGTGAGTTTTACTTCTGTCCGTTTTAATTGTCAGACCCTATAGTTATACACTCATATAGTTGATACATAGACATTTTCTTTTAGTTGATATATGTATGTAATTGATTTAAAATTAAATATTTGGATTCACATCAATAATTTTATATTAGTTTCTACTTGCCTATTTCTTTTCGGTTCCTTTAATTTATTTCTCTTTCTTTATTTCAATTAATTATCAAGATATTTTTTCTCCATTAGCTTGCTACGTATACTTTCTTTATTATATTGATGGGTACTCTTATGATTAACACTGGTATTTTCAGTTCTTAAATTTAGACTTTTTACTTCATTTTATTTATTTTAATTTAATTTCTTATATTTTATTTCATAATTTTACGAGGGTACAAATATTTTGGTTACCTGGATACATACTTACTGCTTGAGTTAGGGCTATAAGTGTGCCCCTCATCCAGATAGTGTTCATTGTGCCTGTTAGGTATGATTTCACCAATCCCCAACTCTCCTCTTCCACTGGATTGATTTCTGTTGAGTTTTTCTTCTATCTGTGCACCTGATACTGATTGGTTAGCTATAATTTAATAGTAAGTACGTGTGGTGTTTGTTTTTATTGTTTTAATTGATTCTATGTACTTTCTTCTATGTCATTACTGCTATTTATTTTAAATGGACATATATATCATATTCTTTTGACTTTATTTCTTTAAATAGACAATATTCACTTAGATTTACCTATATATTTATACTTTCTTGTGCTTTCTATCTCTTCACATATTATCATTCTCCTGTATGAAGTTAGTTTTCTTTTTCTAAAGAACTCACTGTAATTAATATTTTAGAGTAGATATGACTGAGATGAATTCTCTAGTTTTTATTTGTATTAAAACATTCTTATTTTATCTTGAATTTTTAAATACATTATTTTGTGTAGATTTAGTTTTGTTATTAGTACAAATTTCATTTTAAAAGTTGTTGTTCATTAGACATTTTTTAACATAACATTTTATTGGGTTTTTTTGTGACATGTTTTCAATCGAAACTTCAGCTGGTAGTTTTTCCAAGCTGACACACCTGTTGTGTCCATGTTTTAAATATTTTCTTTACCTTTTGTTTTCTAGGTATAAAAATATTTCCTAGATATGGTGTTCTTTATTTATATTCTCACAAGTTGTAAAACTTTTTGAATCTGTGACTCTGTGACTTTTATCAGTTTGAGAATATTTTCAGTCATTATTTCTTCAAATATTGCCCTGCTTTATTTTTATCCTCTTCTGAGATTTCTATTACATATATATTAGAGGGGTGGAGCAAGATGGTGGCCGAGTAACAGCTTCCTTCCAACTGGGCATGGTGAGATTGGGTAGAGAAGACTTCAGGCATCACTGGCTGACTGGATCTGCCCAGAAACATCCATTTGAGGATGCAGGGAGACAGCGTGAGACTTCTGGACCCCCTGAGGAAGGCAAAAGAACTGCCCTGGCGAGCTCCACCCTCAGGGTCGCAGAACAAGCATCGGGCAGGAACAGAGTAAACTAGTGACTGAGCAGCCTAAAGGCGGGGACTGAGACGTCTTGCAGACTGGTTTTGGCACACTGGGTAAGTGGATAGCCACTTAAGAAGTGATCCCAGCCACAAGTGCTTTCCTGGGAAAGCTTCTGCTTAGCCCAAGTTAGCAATTTAAAGTACCTTCTAAGCAGGCTGAGGAGGATTTAAGCTCTCCACCCTATGGGGTTTGAGAAATCATTAGAGGCCTCTGGTCTCCATTTTGTATAGCCATATCAACATTGTGACTAATACATCATACCCCAGAAGATCACCTCTTGCCCAGACAATATCTGCAAGATATATATACTGCTTTGTTTTTGTTTTTGTTTTGTTTTGTGTTTTTTGTTTGTTTGTTTGTTTTTGTTATTGTTGCTTTGTTTTTAATTTCAGCATTTTCCTTAAAGATTTTTCCTTTCTTTTTTCTTTCTTTTATTTCTTCATTTTCTAGTTTAAATATAATTTTCCATTGTTGCCTTTTTCAACAATTAGAACCTCAATTTTGCTAATGTTTCTACCCATATTAATTGTTTTTTTCCCCAATTTTATCCTGTAAAGTTTTTGGTTTGCTTGTTTTGGTTTGATTTATTGCATTTTTGTCTTTTCTTTCTACTTGGTGGAGGGACGGTACTGTGTTCACACAGGCTGGCAAAGAGCTGCTGACCTAACCACCCAACCCAGCACCCCCAGAGGTCGGGGGTTCTTAAGGTTGGGTCAAAGTACCCTACTGTACACCTATATTGCTCCCATCCCCCTCTGTCTGGGCTTCTCTTCTTTTGGTCAATAGTTGCTTCTACCTACCCACTCTCCATTCTCATTTTTCATCTCTTTTTCTTTCTTTTTTTCCTTTCTTTCTTTATTCCCTTCTTGCTCTTCAATCTTCTCATCCTTCTGGTCCTGTACCAAAAGGACTCATCAAAACCCTAGTCCAGAGGCATGGCAACTTAAAGAACAGGAAGAAGTGAGAGGAAAATTAGGGCAAGGAAACAGATAAAAGAAATCACTCATGAGGAAGAATCAGCAGAAAACTCCTGGCATCATGAAAAACCAGTCCAGAGCACACCCCGCCCAAGGGGCTGTGAGGTAGACACTACAGAGGATTCTACCTATAAGGAAATGTTAGAAATGACAGAAAGGGAATTTAGAATACAGATGATGAAAGCAATCAAGGAAATAAAGGAAACAATGAAGGAAAATGCTAATAAAGTGGAAAAAGAAATCCAAAACCAAAATCAATTAAGAGATGAACGCTATGAAGAATATAAAAAGGATATGGCAGAGATGAGGGAACTGGAGCAGTCAATTATGGAACTTAAAGATGCAGTAGAAAGTATCAACAACAGATTAAGCCATGCAGAAGAAAGAATCTCGGAGGTAGAGGACAAAGCTCTTGAGATAACTCAGATAGTTAAAGAGGCAGAAAAGAAGAGAGAGAAAGCAGAACGTTCACTGACAGAATTATAGGACTCTATGAAGCGTTCAAACATACGAGTTATAGGTATCCCAGAGGGGAAGAAGAATGTCCCAGGGGAATGGAAGCCATATTAGAGAATATTATAAATGAAAATTTCCCAAATATCACCAAAGATTCTGACACTCTCCTTTCAGAGGGATATCAGCCCCCAGGTCACCTCAACTCTAACCGAGCTTCCCAAAGACACATTGTGATGAACCTGTCCAAAGTAAAAACAAAAGAAAAGATTCTTCAAGCTGCCAGAAAAAGCACCAGTTGACCTACAGGGGCAAATCTATCAGGGTGACTGCAGACTTCTTCAGTGAAACTTTCCAAGCAAGAAGACAATGGTCATCTACCTTTAACCTACTTAAACAACAATCTCCAGCCCAGAATTCTATATCCTGCTAAGCTAAGTTTTAAAATTGATGGAGAAATCAAATCATTTACTGATATAAAAACATTGAGGAAATTCGCCGCCATAAGACCAGCTCTATAGGAAATACTCCAACCTGTTCTACACACTGACCATCACAATGGATCAACAGCAAAATAAGAACTCAGAAATTAAAGATCAGAGTCTAACTTCCACACTGATGCAAAAGATAAAACTAAGCAATTGACTCTCACAAAATGAGATGAATAGAATACTACCACACTTATCAATTATCTCAATAAATGTTAATGGCTTGAATTTCCCCCTAAAGAGGCATAGATTGGCTGACTGGATTAAAAAACACAAGCCATCCATTTGCTGTCTGCAGGAAACACACCTAGCTTCAAAAAACAAATTAAAACTCCAAGTTAAGGGTTGGAAGACAAGTTTTCAGGCAAATGAAATTCAGAAGAAAAGAGGAGTTGCAATCTAATTTTCAGATACATGTGGATCTAAAGCAACTAAAGTCAAAAAAGACAAAGATAGTCACTTTATATTGGTCAAGGGAAAAATACAACAAGAAGATGTTTCAATTCTAAATATTTATGCACCCAATTTAAATGCTCCCGCATTCTTGAAACAGAACTTACTCGGTCTGAGCAATATGATATCCTATAATACCATAATAACAGAGGACTTTAACACTCCTCTTACAGAGCTGGACAGATCCTCTAAACAGAAATTAAACAAAGATATAAGGGACTTAAATGATACCCTAGAACAACTGTGCTTGATAGACGCATATAGAACTCTCCATCCCACAGATAAAGAATATACATTCTTCTCATCAGCCCACGGAACATTCTCCAAAATTGATCAAAACAATTTGATCATAAAACAAAACCTCAACCTAGGACACAAAACAAACCTCAACAGAATCAAAAGTATTGAAATTTTACCTTGTATTTTCTCAGACCACAAGGCA
>CAUYRH010021698.1:0-66503 GCA_963574655.1 Perodicticus potto | reverse complement strand
TTTTTTTTATTTTTTTTTGAGACAGAACCTCAAGCTTCCACCCTGGATAGAGTGCCATGGCATCACAGCTCACAGCAACCTCCAGTTCCTGGGCTCAAGCGAGTCTCCTGCCTCCGCCTCCCAAGTAGCTGGGACTACAGGCGCCCGCCACAACGCCCGGCCAATTTTTGGTTGCAGCCATCATTGTTGTTTGGCGGGCCCAGGCTGGATTTGAACCCTCCAGCTTAGGTGTACGTGGCTGGCGCCTTAGCCCGTTGAGCCACAGGCGCCGAGCCAGATGGATTTAAACATTTGAAAGATATAATGGTGTTAGTCCTATGAGAAGTCAAGGTGAAGAGGTCTTGAGCAAGCTTCACTTGGTGTGAAGTTACCTAATCTCTATAAGTGACACATTTCTCATCAGTAAAATGGTCTGCACTTCTCAAGGCATTCATGAATTTCTTTAATGGGTTGGCAGGGCACAGCCTGGTGCCTGGACTGTGGCTGGCGTCCATCTCCATAAGTGTTAGCTATAAAGTATTACCATTATTTAAAAGGTTATTTAAAAAATATATGAAGTGGCTTGGCGCCTGTAGCTCCAGTGGCTAAGGTGCCAGCCACATACACCAGAACTGGCAGGTTCGAATCCAGCCTGGGCCTGCAAACAATAATGACAACTACAACCAAAAAATAGCCAGGCGTTGTGGCAGGCACCTGTAGTCCCAGCTCCTTGGGAGGCTGAGGCAAGAGAATTGCTTAAGTCCAGGAGTTGGAGGTTGCTGTGAGCTGTGATGTCACGGCACTCTACCCAGGGTGACAGCTTAAGGCTCTGTCTTAAAAAAAAAAAAAATGAGGTTACTCAAAACCCTAGATTCGGCAGGTATTAACTGAACACCTCTTATGGGTCAGACGCTGTTCTAACAGCTGGAGAAGAAAGCCCCCAAAGCAAACAAAGATTCCTGCTCTTAAGGAACTCACATTCTCACTGGGGAGGTAGATAAACAGTGTACATAATAAGTAAGTACATTATGTGGTTGATTACAAGGGGCTTAGGTCTGTGGAGCAAAGAAAAGGAAACGCAGGGCACGGGAGATCAGCCACATCTTGAGAGGAAGAGGTGAGATTTAAGCAAAGACTGGAGGAAGGCCACATTGTCAATTATGTCTCGCTCCTTACGAGTGCTGGCACTGCAAATGGCGAGATGAATTGATGTGAATATGCCTGACGTTCTTACCTGTTAGACTTAAAATGTAAACAGTTATATGCTTTTTCTTTCCTTTTGCCCAAAAAGGAAGAAAATAATGTTATCTTTTCCCTTATGACAATAAAATAGCCATTCCTAATGATGCTGTCAAATCTTTTCTTAGGAGTGATTTTGCTTTACTTCCTATTGGATTTAGCACTAAATCCAAACCAGAGGCACATTTCCATCCAGTCTTTCCTATATGACATTATTACTGGGGGTGGTTTTGAAAGCAAGAATGTTTCTGTTTTTCTTCTGAGTGTCACTTGAACACAGGAAAGGAATGTGAGAAGGCCTCTTGCTGCCGCTGAAGTATCTACCCGTATTAAAGTATATTATTTACTAAATGGTAAACAGTTTTTTCCCTGGACTGCGTTTGAAAATTTATTGTAATGTGAACTAAGTTTTTTCATTTCCTGGTAGTTTTTCTACATTTTATTTTTGTTTATTTATTGATTTTTTAGAGACAGAGTCTCACTTTATCGCCCTTAATAGAGTGCCGTGGCGTCACACAGCTCACAGCAACCTCCAATTCCTGGGCTTGGGTGATTCTCTTGCCTCAGCCTCCCAAGTAGCTGGGACTACAGGCGCCTGCCACAACGCTTGGCTATTTTTTGTTATAGTTTGGCTGGGGCCGGGTTCGAACCTGCCACCTCGGAATATGGGGCTGGCACTCTACCTACTGAGCCACAGGCACCACCCAGTTTTTCTACATTTTAAAACTGGATGTCACATCTGCATGCACACAAATACATATAAATATATATATATTTTCAAATATCTATCTTTTCAGATATCAAAATTAGATGCCAGTAAAATATGTACATGCATCTATGTAGATATGTATGTATATGCAAATATGCATAGCAATTCTTTTTTCTTTTGAGACAGAGTCTCACCATGTCACCCTTGGGTAGAGTGCCATGGCATCACAGCTCACAGCAACCTCAGACTCTTGGGTTTAAGTGATTCTCTTGCCTCAGCCTCCCAAGTAGCTGGAACTACAGGCACCTGCCACAACATCTGGCTATTTTTTTGTTGCAGTTGTCATTGTTGTTTAGCTGGCCTGTTCCCCCTCCCCCCAACTTGAATTGAAATGAGTTTTTCTCCTCCGTAGATGTGAATTAGATCATCTACTGGCTTCATATCAGTATTACATACATTGGATATTTGCTTTTCTAGTCTTATGATAGTTTACTAAGAAGAATGTGTTTCAACTCCATCCAGGTTAATACAAAAGATGTAAAGTCACCATCCTTTTTATGGTGGAATATATTCCATGGTGTGTGTGTGTGTATATATATATAATATAGATACATACATATGTACATACATATATACACAGTTTGTTAATCCATTCCTGGGTTGATGGGCATTTAGATTGTTTTCACGTCTTGGCAATTGTAAATTGAGCTGTGATAAACAATCTAGTGCAAATGTCTTTATGATAAAATGATTTTTTTTCTTCTGGATAGATAGATGCCTAGTAACGGGGTTGTGGGATCAAATGGGAGGTCTAATTTGAGTTCTTTTTTTAACAAGTGAACAGTTTATTAAGAATTAAACAAAGGTATGACGTGATATAGTACAAGCAAGACACTCAAGATAGGTATAATAGTACTACTCACACAAAAACTTAAATTTCACCTCAAAAAAAAAAACACAAAAGAGAAAGCAATTTCACTGTTATAAAATAAGATATTTCATGCAAAGTATCTTTTGTTTTTATTAAATCATAGCTATGTACATTAGTGCAATCGTAGGGTACAATGTGCTGGCTTCATGTACAATCTGAAACGTTTTCATCAAACTGTTTAACATAGCCTTCACGGCACTTTCCTAGTTATTGTATGAAGACATTTGTATTCTGCATTTAGTAAGTTTCATCTGTACCCTTCTAAGATGCTAATTTGAGTTCTTTGAGGATTCCCCATACTTCTTTCCAAAGAGGCTCTATTAGTTTGCAGCCCCATCAACTGTGTAAAAGTGAGTAAAAGATATATATATTTTTTGAGACAGAGCCTCAAGCTGTCGCCCTGGGTAGAGTGCTGTGGCATTATAGCTCACAGCAACCTCCAACTCCTGGGCTCAAGCGATTCTCCTACCTCCACTTCCCAAGCAGCTGGGACCTCAGGCGCCTGCCACAACGCTCAGCTATTTTTTGGTTGCAGCCGTCATTGTTGTTTGGCGGGCTTGGGCTGGATTCAAACCCGCCAGCTCAGGTGTACGTGGCTGGCACCTTACCCACTTGAGCCACAGGTGTTGAGCCTTTTTTGTGTGTGTGTGTGTGCGCGTATAAAAGATTTTTTTAAAAGTTTAATAGATTTAGGTGATGCAAGTTGAATTTCGATACATGTATATATTGTACAGTGAAGTCTGGCTTATGATATCCCCATGAGCCACGTAGTGTACATTGTACCCGACAGGAACTTTGCCATTCCTCACCACCCCTGTGGATCTCCAGTGTCCATCATACTAGTCTGTGTGTCCTGTGTAGCCGTAGTTTAGCTTCCACTTGTAAGTGAAAACATGCAGCATTTATTTTTCTATTCCTGAGTTACTTCACTTAGGATAATGGCCTCCGGTTCTATCCAAGTTGCTGCGAAAGACATTATCTCATTCTTTCTGGAGTAGTACTCCATCGTACGAGGTGTGCATGTATTATAAGTCACATTTCTTTATTAGTTGGTCAGTTGTTTCCGTATCTTTTCAATTGTGAATTGTGCTGTGGTAGACATACAAATGCAGATATCTTTTTGATATAATTATTTATTTTTCTCTGGGTAGATATCTTGCAGTGGGATTGCAGGATCAAATCATAGACCTACTTTTAGTTCTTTGAGAAATCTCCATACCAAGCCCCATAGAAGTTGTGCTAATTTACATTTCTAGCAATAGTGTGTCTTTGTTTCCTTTTCACCACACCTGCACCAACATCTATTGTTTTCTGATTTTTTTGATAATGGCTGTTCTAAGTGGAGTAGGATGGTGTCTCATTGTGGTTTTACTTGGCATTTCCAGGATGATTACTGATGTCGAACATTTTTTTTTTTTTTTTTTTGCGTTTTTTGGCTGGGGCTGGGTTTGAACCCACCACCTCCGGCCTATGAGGCTGGCACCCTACTCCTTTGAGCCACAGGCGCCGCCAATTTCAAACATTTTTTCACATGTTTCTTGCCCGTTTATATATCTTCTTTTGAAAAATGCCTTTTTGTGTCATTTGCCTACTTTTTAATGGGATTGTTTTCTTCTTGCTGAGTTGAGATCCTTGTAGATTCCGGATACCAGTTTATTGCTGGACACAACTTTGTGAATATTTTCTCTCATTTTTTACATTGTCTATTTACTCCTTTGATTATTTTTTTTACTGTGCAGAAGATTTTAGTTTAATTGGTTCCAATTTGTGTTATTTATTTATTTATTTATTTTTTTATAAGACGGGGTCATCACTCTGTTGCTCAGGTTAGAGTGCAGTGGCACAGTCATAGCTCACTGCAACCTTGAATTCCTGGCTTGAGCAATCCTCTTGCCTCAGTCTTCTAAGTAGCTGGGGCTACAAGCACATGCCACTGTGTCCAGCTAAATATTATTATCATACTTTTTTTTATAGGTGGAGTCTCACTATGTTGCCCAGGCTGGTCTTGAACTCCTGGCCTCAAGCAATCCTCCCACCTCGGTCTCCCCAAATGCTGGAATTATAGGTGTGAGCCACCATGCCCACCCTATTTTTTTTTTTTTTTTTTGCATTTGCTTTTGGGGCCTTAGTCATAAATTCTTTGCCTAGGCCAATATCCAGAGAGTTTTTCTTCAGTTTTCATTTAGGATTTTTATTGTTTTAGATGTGACATTTAAGTCTTTAATCCATCTTGAGTTAATTTTTATATATGATTGAGAGATAAGAATTCAGTTTCATTCTTCATACTGGGTGTCCAATTTTCCTAGCACCATTTATTGAATAGTGTGTCCTTTCTCCAGTGTATTTTTTTGTCCATTTTACCAAAGATCAGTTTTTAGAGTTAAAGACTTCTTAAAGTTAAATTAATTGTGGTGAATCAAAATAAGTGACTGTTTTAATGGTATCTATGGTAGTTCTTAGGTTTGGATGTTGCAGTGAGAAGGTCTGCATTAGTAGCATTTATGACATTGGATTTTTGAAAATATATTTGAAATGATTGTGCTTTTTTTGCTCAAAATATGATATTCAAATAGTTCATTACTCGGCAAATGCTGTTAGAGTTGGTTAGGGTGAGCCTGGATGACTTTCTACTCTTGTACTTATTGGTCACGTCTACAGTTCACTATTGCTTTGTCTGAATTGTGTGTTGTAAAGCTACTTAAAAAGCCAGTATTATTTCTTTAAAATAAAGGGACAGTCGTCCTTCTTAGGTGGGCAACTATCTCTTTTTAAAGCAAGTTGGAATATAGGATGTAAAAATGACATCTATATGGGTTATGTTTAGCCTCTGCAGGAGTAAACCAAATGTTTCCTGGCAGTAAGTTTTATACTGCAGTATATGGAAGCATTCATCTGAGCCTGAATGTCCGGGTTCAGACCTTGCCTGGCTACTTACTAGCTGGGCAGCCTTGGACAGGTTACTTTAGTTTCCACACCTGTGAATGATATGAATAATAGTAGCTATCTGATAGAATTGGTTGGAAGAAAGTAAATGAGCTGCTGTTTGTAAAGCTCTTAGAAGCATGTCTAAGCAGACATAAAAATAAGTACCCCAGCAAGTGTAAAAAAGAGTCCTTAACCTTTAAAGGTACATACTTACATCTTTACTGAGGAAATGATGTGAGGTCTGGCCTTTGTTTGAAAATATCGTGGTTGGAAAGTGGAACATGGAGTGGGGAGAGAGTTATGTGGACCAGGACTGCCCATGGGCTGGTAACTGTTGAAACTGGATATAGGTGCATGTGGATTTACACAAATTATATACACTATTTGGCCTCCTTTATACATAAACTCGAACATTTCCAAATAAAAGCAAATAAAATAAAAATATTTGAGTGAAAGATTGTTGTTCATATGTTGTAATGGTAGTTTCAAATGGAAATACTTGTGACTTTATGTTGAAATGTTTTTGCTGTTGGGGTGTTTTTTTTCTCTTTTCAAGGACTTCATTTAGAAAGTTGATGTTTTTTCAGGTTATTAGCCTAAGGTACAGAAATATTTTTCTAATTCTGCCATATTAAGAATCTGAACATATGTAATATTTGTTTTCTGTTTTATGGTTATGGAAAATAAGATTTTTTTTCATCTCTCTGTAGACCCACATTATTTTTTCCATGTACAAACTTAAATGATACAAAGAAGTGTTCAAGATGAAATTGGAAAAGTTGAAAACTTAAATCACAGAACTTTGGTTTGCTGTAAGATAGATTCTGAAACTATAGAAATAATTTAAAATAAACCATAATTTAAGCCACCTTTCAATTCCCTATAATATAGGTAATTTTTTCCTTAAGGTATATTGTACTGTTAAAACACTGTATGTCAAACAAATTTTGGTAGGTTAAAGAGTATTTTAAACCTAAGGATTTATGCCTCTTAAACATATTTCTTTTTTTGTTGTTGAGATAGAGTCTCAAGCTGTTGCCCTGGGTAGAGTGCTGTAGTGTCACAGCTCACAGCAACCTCAGACTCTTGGACTTAAGCCATTCTCTTGCCTCAGCCTCCCAAGTAGCTGGGACTACAGGCACCCACCACATGCCTGGCTATTTTTTGGTTATAGTTGTCATTGTTGTTTAGCAGGCCCGGGCTGGATTCAAACCCGCCAGGTCCAGTGTATGTGGCGGAGCCACAGGCGCCGAGCCCCTATTAAACATATTTCTAAATGGAATAATTTTATAAAGGAAAGACTATTTTAAAGCAAGAAATTCTAATTACCCTCTCATTTAAGTGTTCTTCCTGTTCATAAGTTGAATTTTCCTAAGGTGAGGACTCCATTCATTTTGGTCCTTTTTTCACAATAAATCTTTTTTGTGCTGAACTTATTGCCAAGTAGTGAAACTGGCCTACCTTGATTTCACTTCACCCTCCTTTCCACCTCCATCTTTTGTAGAGTTGCCACTTATCAGTGAAATAGTTGAAAAATGATGCTAAATGCAAAAGTGCCAAAAGATATGGGTGATGGATAAACTAAGTAATGGAGTGCCTAAAAAAATCAAGAATGGACCTGAAGGCACCACTGTCATGACTTTCTCATTTGGGATGGAGAATAGAAGAAAGAGATTTTCTCTACTCCCCGCTCCATTGCCACCCGAGTGGCATGTTCTTATTAACCCCCTTCCTTGACCTTTAGCTATTGCACAGAAGAATTCCAATTTATACGATTTGAATTGGCTCATTCATATCTGCAAGGTTCGAATCATGGTTAAGTTTCATGCGGGTTGTCTGGTTATGAATGGGCTGCCAGCCAGAGTGGGTGTCCCTTTGTGACGATCTGCACTCGTTAAGCTGTGTTGTGTCATGGACTTGTTTAGAGTTTTTGTAGTATTCAGGACAGTGATTCCTGGCACTGTTGTGCCACATTGTGCTATCTTTGGCTGACTAATGTGGTTATGAGAGAATTTAAATAGAAATTTTTCATGTAAGAATATGAGATATGGATTTTTTTTTTTTTTTGAGACAGAGTCTTACTTTGTTGCCCCAGGCTAGATGCCATGGCATCAACCTAGTTCATAGCAACCTCAAACTTCTGGACTCAAGTGGTCTTTCTGCCTCAGCCTCCAAGTAGCTGAAACTATAGGTGCCCACTACAATGCCTGGCTAGTTTTTCTATTTTTTTTTTTTTTTTTAGTAGAGACAGGGTCTCACCGTTGCTCAGCCTGGTCTCAAACTCCTGAGCTCATTGGATCCTCCCAACTCGGCCTTTCAGAGTGCCAGGATTACAGGAGTGAGCCACTGTGCTTGGCTGAGACATGAAATTATAAAGAATGAAAGAGTAGATATTAAAGGAAAGATGCCCAACAAGTCTTCAAAATGAGAATTACTGTTTGCAGAAGCTTTAATGAATTTTTTTAACATTGATTGAAAATGAAAGATGTGAGATCTTTTATCTCGCTAATCATAATTCCTTGGGGACAGTGACCTTGTTTCCTATTCTATCATCTCTTTCCATGGCAATTAATAAAGTGCTTTGCACAAATTGAGTAATCAGGAAATATTAATTTAAATTCCTTTAATTGTTTTTGGAGGTTGGGAAAAACTCAAAGCTGTTGGGAAGTTGACTTTTTACTTCTTAGATAGGACTGTGGGAATTTATTAATGACAAATGCTTGTAGCTGAAGCTGACTTCTTGAGTTCTCTTAGATACATATTCCTGTAGAAAGATCTGCTGGCCCACCTCTGTTTCTGCCATGATTTGGAGACTTGTGTTAAGTGACAGAGATAAAGCAAGCCCTATTCCATTGCTTTTCTGCAAAGATGTGAACCCAGGCTATTCCATTCATCACCTAGGTGAGAGCCGGGTGGCCATGACTTTATTTTCTTTTATATCATATTTTTACACAAAGAGGTGTGTCATTAGCACTCCTAAGGAATAACAGTATTGTATTAATCTGTGGAGACATTTGGGTAGGGACTTTTGTGAAGCAGATTCCATCTACCTCAATGAGTATGTTTCTGACCTTTAAGGTCAAGTTTTCTTAATACTTCTTTATGAAAAAAATAGAAATGTGCTGAGGAAATTATCCATCTCTTTAGGTCCTCTGCCATTGCGGGAAACTATCATATTGTTCTGACCTTTATAGAAGTTTCCTAAAATTCTAGCACAGGGCTTCTCATCTTTTCTGTCAGATCATATGTAGCTTTGTAAGAAAGTACATGGACTTTATGCTAGTGCATTTAATTTTATGCATCATTGTCATAATTCAGTCTGCTATTCCCGAATCAAAACTAATACACTGTTGCCTTAGGAACTGGTTTGGCTCATCTGTATCATTGTGCCCGTACTCAGTCCAGCTAACACGTATTCGGCCACATGAAAGGTGCTGTTTTAGATGTTTAAAGAAGCAAGTCTTGGAAGTATTTAGAGTGTCTTCCTTTGCTATAGTTTTCAGATATTAAATTGTCATGAATTTGAGCAAAAAGTGCTTTAATATGTTGAGTAACCATGTTTTAAAGATCTAGGGTTCTTTTTATTACTGCTCAGAGAAAAGAACTGAGAATTACATGATATGCCTTGGTCAATGCTGTCTCCTGAAAATCTAGACTAATTTAGATTATTTTGAATATTTTTTTTTTTTTGAGACAAAGTCTCACTTTGAGACCCTCAGTAGAGTGCTGTGATGTCACAGCTCACAGCAACCTCCAACTCCTGGGCTTAAGTGATTGTCTTGCCTCAGCCTCCCAAGTAGCTGGGACTACAGGCGCCCACCACAATGCCTAGCTATTTTTTGTTGTTGTTGTTGCAGTTTGGCCGGGGCTGGGTTTGAACCTGCCACCCTCGGTATATGGGTCCAGCACCCTACTCACTGAGCCACAGGTGCTGCCCTATTTGAATATTTGAAAGCATGGAAGTGTTCAGACTGTTGAATGTTTTCAAGTGTTACGACTCCGGTCAGTTGCAAGTAATGGAAACCTTTGTAGCTATTTGAGAAAAAATAGAATAGTAAGAATAAAAATATATACCATAGGAATTAGGTATCTAATTAGATCTTACTGATCTAATCATTGGAAGAGCTGGAGGATTAGACTCCAGGCTGGACCTCCAAGAATGGCTCCCTTTAGAAAGACCCTGCAGACCTGGGCCCTGACTGTGGCGGACTGCTCCCTTTGTTACTCTCAGGAAGCCTGTGTGCCGGCTGGCTGCTGTTTTCAAGGTCACAAAGCAATTGTTGTCTCTGGAATACTCTAGGTGTGATCCAGGGGTCAGGCTGCTGCCAGCGCTGTTAGCTTTAGGGCTGTCTGCTGCCTGCTGCCTGCTGGATCTGCACCAGCAAGATAACACCTGGAATGTTGCTTCTTTTCCATTCACCTCGACTCTGAATTCAGGTCCTGCGGAAGGGTCTCTAACAGCGAAGCCTGCATTGCATTGAGAATGCTAGTTATAGGGAAGTCTTGGAAATGAACTTTTTAGTATTTTAGCCTCTGTAGTAAAGGGAGGCTAGTAGGGAGATTGCAACAGAAGTTGAGCTAGCCATTGTGCTGTATTAGCCACAGATACTCTTGTGTTATTTCCTGTGCTGGCTAGAAAATAAACTTAGAATTCAGCTGATTAAATGAAGGAAATGATTTTCATATATATTACATTAATTACATTTAAGTCTTGTATATTACATTTAGGTCTCTAAGTAGATTTTTAGAATAGATTTTTAAAAACTTTATGTGACCTAAGTCTCCAGAAGAGCATCTAATAATCAGTAACTACATAGTTAGACATGCCAAGTGGAAGAGTTCAGGCATCTCTGTGTACTGAGAGTTCGAATCCCATATGTCTTCTCTTTACAACTTGGCTGTCTTTTGAAATTAAACTTTTCCCGCTGGTGATTATACAAGTGCATTTAATTCAGATTATTTTTTGGCGTAAACATTAAGTAGAACAAATGTAGCATAAACAGCGCTAGTTTAGTAAATAATGAATTCAGAGAGTCTTTAAAGGTTAATGGCGTACTCTTGACTGTTCTATGAAGGAAATTTTCTTTCCCCTGGTATATACTGCCAGGATAATATTCTAACCCTAGATTAGTTACAAAACAATATGTAGAGTATGGCAATATTTTTATGAAAATATGTGTGTAAAAATTTCTAGGAAGGTCTAAGATAAAATATTGACACTGATTTTTGCTAGGTGGTAGAATTAGGAATAGAGTTGGTTTTTTTTTTGGTTTATTTATATTTAAATAAATATAAACCAGTAGTTCAAATCTAGTGAGCACATAGTACTTATATTATAGAAAAATGATTACCATAAATTTCTTCTGTGAATTTTGTCAACCAGTAGTTCTATCCGAAATACTTAGGCAGAATAAATAGCAAAGTAAACAAAACAAACCCATTTTATTTCTCTGCTAAATTTGAGCAGGTATCTGTGATAGACTTGAATTATTTTGTGGATAATTTATTGAGCAGTATTTTTTGGTTATAGATATAATTTACTTCATTGGTACCTACCCAAGTCTCAGGGCATTTAATCATAATTATTTTATTGAGGGCATTTGTGATCCCATCCTATGATTTTTTTAATGATTATGTAACAATAAAGTTGCATTTACATTATATTCATTTATTTACTTTTTCAGTTACCTCCACATAAAACATTTCTTGAATCAACTGAGATATGAAATCAACAACAAATTACTATTCATTGATAAGATAGAATTAATAATAAATTCTTAATGATGGGACTATTTAAGGATATATTAAAATTCTTTAATTTTTGTGATATACATTAAATACAGAGTGTGTCAAAAATGTATATACATTTTAAGAAAAGAAAAAAGTGTTATTAGAATTGTAATACTCAATTCGACTTCTACCGTTGTAAGAGAAACAAGGTAACAAACGTTATCGGTATCTATTGCGTATTACAATTTTAATGCAATTTTTTCCTTTCTTAAAATGTGTATACATTTTTGGGCACCCTTTGTATAATGAAGAATATGCTTAAGATATTTCTCCTTCTTTTAGGAACTTAAAATTTAAGGAAATGAACAATGAGGGCCTGAAAAGTGTGATTGTCAGTTACCCTCAGGAAAATTTATGGGAGTGGAAAAAAATCTCAGATGAAATATTAGTAGACTTCAGGCAGAGGGTTAGGCCACAAGCAGAGCCAGGGCTGAGAGGCTGGAGAGTCAGGATGGAGTTTGGGGTGGAATGAAATTCTGGGTATTCTAGTGAAATGGCTGACTTCTCCATGCAGTATAATGTGCAAATGCCAGGCAGCCCAGTGCCTGACTTTGATGTGTTGCCAAGCACCTTTGGCCTCCTGTGTGAACTGAGTGGGAGACAGTCCAGCCTCAGGAAAGACGGCCGATAGCAGAGAACAGGATTAATGAAGGGGTTTGTCCACCTCTTCCCTCGGTTTCCTCAAGGAGAGGGTTTTGTTAATTGGCAAGAAAATATCGCATGACACTTTGGGAATGAAATCTTCTTAACATTTCCTTTATAATAGTAAATTTACAATTATCAAAGATTTTTCTCTTTGAAATGGGATTTTTTTCAGGTCTAAAATTATTATCTCTTACTTTATTTTGAGATAATTTTAAACTTGGAGAAAAGTTGCAAGAATTGTTTTAAAAAGCTCCTGCTTAGCAATTGTTAATGCTTTGTTTCATTTGTTTTATATTGCTTGCGTTGTCTCTGCCTCTTTGTGTCTCTGTGTCTCTACACACACACACACACACACACACACGTACCACTTGAGAGTTAGTGGTTAATATCATACTTCTTTATTCCTAAACATTTTAGCATGTATTTCCTAAGAACAAGGATGTTCTTTTCTATGGCCATATAAATATGCAGTCCTTATTCAAAATTTGCCTATTGTCCCCATAAGATTCTTTAGAGCATATTTCTACTTGGCCAAGGAAGTCAAGATTACATATTACACATAAACTTAATTGTCATGCCTTTTAAATTTTTAATCTGGAATAATCACCTAGCCTTTTATTTTCTTTCATGACATTGACATTTTTTGAAGAGTATAGCCCACTTGTTTTGTAGATTAATCTATAATCTTGGTTTTTATTAATAACTTTATATATATTTTAATTTGAAAGACAAAAAACATTCACCCTTCATTCTTCTGCCCTTGACATTCAGATATTTATTGGGCTCATTCTTTATATGTGGTTTTTGCATCTTGTTTTATGAGAATTTTCCTATTTCATTAAGTTCTCTTTGAAAGCATATTTTTTGTATATTCTTTATTACAGTTACTCTATCATTCTCTTATTCTTGGACATTTAAATTGGTCCTGTTTTTCTCTTAGAAATAAACCTGTAACTCAATTTTGATATGAGGACAATTAATGACACGGTGGGGGTGGGGGAAGGGGAGAGCAGAGAGAGAAAGAATGAGGGAGGGGTTGGGAAAGGAAGAGCAGAGAGAGGGAAGGAGTGAGGGAGGTGGGGTCTTGTGTCACACCTTTTGGGGGCAAAGCATGATTGTAAGAGGGACTTTACCTAACAAATGCAATCAGTGTAAAAAAAAAAAAAGAATATAAAAAAATAAAAATTGGAAGTTTGTTAAAAAAAAAAAGAAATAAACCTGTAAGAATGAGCATCTTTAATCTGCAAATTGCACTTTGATCCTTTTTTCCCTAAAATTACTTAAGCACATGTTTATTAAACAAAAGTCTTTTCATGGTCGACTTAATCACAAACCAGTAATGAAAGTCTCAGTGTGTGCAGAAGTGCATTAGGTTTCCCAGCCTGGCTTCGGGGACGTCTCTCTAGGTAAGACTTGCTTCCCCCGAATAGATCTGCCTGCTCAGCGTGCTTGTCATGTCATCTGTAGTGACAGCGTATTGTCATTTTCTCAGCCTGACTGCTGGGAGATCATAGAGAACTGAATGCAGCTGAGTTAAATAGATGTTCAACTTGGCGGCATCTTCAAAGTTTTGTCTGGTTCCAGTCCTTTAGAAACTTCTCTGGGAGAGAGAGAGAGTGAGAGGTTGAAGGATTGTCCCATAGTTTCCTAGTGGACATAGCAGCCCATGGATTCTAGTTTGGTTCTGGTGATCCCACTGGACACTTGTATGAATGATGGAAGAAGCAGAGGTTGGTTCAGTCTGTTGCCCCCTGAAGTGGTTCTTTTTCACAGAATAAAGAATCTGCATTATCTCTTATGTCATATTTTCCCAGACACTTCTGTCCATTCTCCATGGTGGGAGAATTATCTCCAAGTTATCTTCTTCTAAGTTACTGATATATTTGGTCCTTAGGTCTATTATAGCCCTTGTACTGTATTGCAATTAATTGCATACAAGTCTAACTTCCCTATAAGGCTTTGAATTTCGTATCTGTTAGATTTGTTTCCCCTGCAGTAAACCACCCCAAAACTTAGTGGCTTAGAATAACAACCATTAATTTAGCTTGTGATTCTGTGGGATCAGGAGTTTGGGCTGGGTTTTGCTGGGCTCAGCTGATTTCTGCTGGGACTCGCTCATATGGATGGCTGCTGGGTCAGCTGGGGGCTGGCTGATTGATGACTGGGGCAGCTCGGTTATTTTCTTGTGGTCTCCTGTCCTTCCACAGGTCAGCTCAGACTTGTCCATATGATGTCAACAGCATTCTCAAGAGCATCCTGAGGGTAAATCCTCTAATGTGTAAGAACTTTTCAAATGTCTGCTTCTGATGTATTTGCATCTGTCTCATTGTCCAGAGGAAGTCGTATGGCCAAGCCCAGAGTCACTGTGGCAGGGAGCTGACAAAGGGTGCGGATATGAGGATGTGAGAACAAATGGGGCTGCTCCTGCCATCCACCTGCTCTATGCTCTTTGACGTCAGGGTTGCATCTCACCTGTCTTACTATCTCTAACTCTTCTCATGGTGTTTGATGCAAGGTCTAGGGCCTTGGGAATTGCACTGATCTGTGCAATTACTTGTCCCCCCAGACTTGGGTAATCTCTAGGGCACAGGGAGGGCATGGAGGCAAGCTCTTGTGTGCTTGATTCTAAGAGACTCTGTTGCTGGCGATGAGGAAAGTCTCTGGAGAGAAGGTGGATTTGACACTTGGTGAAAAAGAATCTGGAGCTTGCTATACCGTTTTTGGCTCCTGTGCAAAACATACATACATGTACTATTACGTTGTGCCTTCATTTTTATTTTGAAGGATGCCCCTGATGTTCATGTTAATCTGGTTTTGTTTTAGAGATAAAAAGAGAGCACACAGTTGTGTTCTGGCCTGGGCCGCTATCTTCAGAGTCAAGGCCTCAGGAGAACTTTATAATTTCAAATGACTAAGAATAATATCAGCCTTAAACTTATGTTCTAGGCCTTAAATTTTATAGCGCCTTGCTCTGTCTTTCCTCTGGCTTCACTCTTATGTGGCTAGGGGTGTGTGTGTGTGTGTGTGTGGGGGCAGGGGGCGGGGGTCAAGGATGAGACAGGGGCCCAGAGATGGGCCTACCTAGAATTCAAAGTCATCCTTCTAACCCTTGTTCCAGGTAACCAGGATCCCAAATCTCTGTCTAAATGGGCTCAGGCTGCTCTGGGGGCCTGTGTGAACCTCCTCACTTTTCTCCTAAAGGAGGACTCTACCAGTGTGCACCCTTTTAGGCTCCAGTGGTGGCCACCGGGGAGCTGTTTGCACAGTGCGTGTTAGGGAGTGGCGATGTCTTGGACTTTGGGTTGGGATGCATATAACTTGCTCTGGAGACCCCTGAGGGTAAAAGGTGGAACTGGGAGCGGGATGAGATGCTGACAGGCTATAGGCCAGGGGCCACTTGCTCTCAGTGCAAAAGTTGAAGCTAGCCTGACTAGGGATCGCACAAGGCTACTGACAATAGTGGAACCTTCAGGGAGGCCATAGCCAGACTGACTTCTGCGAGTTTTGCTAAAATAAGAATGCCTTGTGGAATATAATGAGCTAAGAACGACAAAATAGGTACTTAATTTACATTTTAGGGCAGCACATGCACTTGGTGCCTCTTTGGTACAATTACAAAGTTCTCGTTGATATATGGTGAAAGTGTGAGATTGTAATCAGTTTTCTAGGAAACCTGACAAGTTGGTAAGCTGCTTTTCCTCCAGCAGTAGTAGTATCTTTTATTTGTGGTCTAAATGATGTCCCCACCCAGCCTCAGAGATAGTAAATCCAGTCAGTGCCCTGTACTTGTGCCTTTCGTGTTTGTATATAGAAGGCACTGCGATGGCTCTGTAACAGAGGGATGAGAACAGAGGGTCACAGGAAGCATTTAAAACAGTTTTAGGAGAGTCACAGATGCAAAGTTTGAGGGCAAAAGAGATATAAGAAATAATTGAGGGGTACTGATGTCACTGAACCTAAAACACATTTTAATGTTGCCTTTCTTTGCTCTCCCTTTCAGCTTTTGATTTTTAAGAATCCCCCTGACTAGGCTGGGTGTGATGGCTCATACCTGTAATCTTAGCACTCTGGGAGGCTGAGGCAGGCGGTCTGCTTGAGCTCAGGAGTTCCAGACCATTCTGAGCAAGAGTGAAACCCTGTCGCTACTAAATATAGAAAAAACTAGCTAGGGGGGCAGCACCTGTGGCTCACGGAGTAGGGCACTGGCCCCATATACCGAGGGTGGCGGGTTCGAACCTGGTCCCTGCCAAACTGCAAAAAAGAAAAAAAACTGGCTGTTGAGGCGGGCGCCTGTAATCCCAGCTACTCGGGAGGCTGAGGCAAGACAATCGCCTAAACCCAAGAGCTGGAGGTTGCTGTGAGCTGTGATGCCACAGCACTCTATGGAGGGTGACAAAGTGAGACTCTGTCTCTAAAAAAAAAAAAAAAAGAAAGAAAAAACTAGCTAGGTGTGGTGATGCACACCTGTAGTCACTACTTTTCGGAAGGCTGAGGCGAGAAGATCTTTTGAGCCTAAGAGTTTGAGTCAGTTATGATGATGCCAGGGCACTCTACAAGGGTGGCAGAGTGACTCTGTCTCAAAAAAAAAAAAAAATTCCCTTGACCAATTGCTGCTTGCCTGAAAAATTACCTTTGCATTTATTTACATTATGCTTTTAGGAATTTTAGAGTTATATAGGAGTCCGCAACAGAAGACTTTAAATTAAAGCTTATTTTTTCTTAGCAATGGCTTGAATTTAAAATAAGAAAGGGCAAAAATACAAGTTTTACTCTTATAACCCAAGGATGGGCTCAGTAGTCATTAGTAGTGAACATGTGTCTAGTAATTTCATTTACAAGGCATGTGATTAATGACTATACTATAAACATTACATTAGATGCACGCAGCTCTCTTGAAGCCCATTTTGTTGAAAGTTGGCACACAGACTAGTCTTCTTATTTTCCGGTTTAATGTTTGAAAGGATCATTACACATCTCTTTACTAGAATGTTTTTCCCCTTTGGTTATAGTAAAATTGTATTTTAATGTGATGTGATTGGATAATGGCACATAATCATCAAACTCAAGGGCAGGAGAAGGTAGAATTATCAGGCAATTGGATTATTGGAGATGTTATTGCTGTGAGGGAAACCCAATTACCTGTGGATTGTGGACAAGGAGCTTCTTATTTCCTGCCGAAGATGTAAAATAATCTCAGTTGATTATTTCAGGCCAGTAGAAGTCTTCTGCAATTATTTTTGGAGTCACAGGATTATAGGAACAAAAGGGTTTTTAGAAATAATCTAATCCGATACTCTCATTTTAGAAGTGAGAATATTAAGATGAAAAGATTCATGTTCAAGGTCATGTTATAGTTGATAGTTGGGACCAGAAGCCAAGACCATAGGCCCCAACAAGTGTCTTCTAAATATAGATAGTGTCTGTTCGTTGCCCATAGAGTATACATTTTGAGGGCAGAGTCCTTTTTTTATTTTTATTTTTTATTTTTTTCCCTTTTTTTAATTATTAAATCATAGCTGTGTACATTAGTGCAATCAAGGGGTACAATGTGCTGGTTTTATATACAATCTGAAATATTTTCATCAAACTGTTTAAGATAGCCTTCATGGCATTTTCTTAGTTATTGTATGAAGACATTTGTATTCTGCATTTAGTAAGTTTCACCTGTACCCTTCTAAGATGCACCATAGGTGTGGCCCCACCAATTACCCTCCCTCCGCCCAAACTGCCCCCTCCCCTCCCCGGAAAGCTCAGTTTTTGACAGGTAGTTTCTCATTATTTTAGAAATTCCTCTTCAGCAGTGACCAGAGCTGTGGCTGTGTATCAATCAGGTTGAAGAATGTGGCCATGTGAGTGTCATTCCTCAGAGTCACCACTAGGTCTCCAATGGCTCTTTCATGTGCCTCAAAACTGCAGATCATCTTGTAGTGGTGGAGTGTTGAGGTGCCAGGTCCCCGAAAAGTCCCCACAGGTGTTCTTCCTGCAGGCAGGCCCTGTGAGAAGGCTACACATCACGAACAGATGCCCCAGCACCTCTGTAAAGTCTCTAGTCCTCTAGAACACCCCTCAGGCCTGGAGGGAGCGAGTGTCTCCTAACTTTGGAGCACCCTCATGTACCTCTTGGTTCGGAAGGAGCAAGAACTGGTCACAAATGAAAAGACAAGTCCAAATTACAAGCAAGAGGAGACAGCTGCAGCTTTTAAAGCAGGCCTGGGGCCAGCATGGTGGCTCATGCCTGTAATCTTAGCACCGTGGGAGGTGGGTGGATTGCTGGAGCTCAGGAGTTCAAGACCAGCCTGAGCAACATTGAGACCTTGTCTCTACTAAAAATAGTAAAACAAAACAAAAAACGACTCAAAAAACTAGCCAGGTATTGTGGTGAGCTTCTGTAGTCCCGGGCGTTGGGAGGCTAAGGTACGAGGATCTCTTGAGCCCCAGAGTTTGAGGTTGCTGTGAGCTGTGATGCTACGGCACTCTATCCAGGGTGACAGAGTGAGACTCTGTCTCAAAAAAACAAATAAAATAAATAAAATGAAATAAAATAATAAGAACAGGCTATGTAATGTTAGGACCCTCAAAAGTAAAACCAGTGCTGGAGGGCCTCTTATAACCCAAACCTCTGCTGGGGGACAGCGACAGAGAGGGCAGAAATTCTCTGCAGAGCTGTAAGCCTAAATCTCCTCTTCAGAGACAGAAACAGAAGCCCTCGCTCTTAAAAGAGAGGGTTTGAAAAAGAAGCCCAAATAAAATCTAGACCTCAACTAAAAGGAAGATAGGTGTAGAGTTTATCTGGGCTTCTTTTGCAAACCAGAAATTTCGACCTAAAGGAATAAACTGAAACAAAATTAATATAAGTAGGGAGTTTATTTGGGCCAACGTTAAATTCTGCAGCCCAGGAGTCATAGATTCAAGTTGACCTGCATATATGCTCCAGTTAGCAGCTGCTACAAGTAGCTCTTTAAAAGTGGAGGTGGGGCGAGTAGTTAGGGGGCAGTTCCTGAGTTGTTGAGAATCTACATTGGTTCATTAAGGTAACTTAATCAACTAGCTCTATGTGGTTCTTTGTATCACAACTTCCAGGACATGAAGGTGAAGGGTGAGGGTCACATCAGACAACTTGGGGTAACATTTTGGGTAATTTACTAGTTAGTCTGGAATACTATAGGGAAGGGAAGAGACAAAATGTCTTTAAACCACTACCCTCAAGCCTGCAGGGAGCGTGACTGAAATCTCCTACTCAAGCCTCTCTGGGCCTGGTACATTTTGTATACCTCACATTCCTCGGACTGCTCTGAGCCATTTTGCTTTCTCAGGCTGACAGATGCACGTAGTTTAAACATTAGAATGTGGGAATTTGCAGGTATCAACACAAGTAGCTACCCATTAGTTAGTTAACTTTGGTGTAGCTTTGAAATTAAACTAATTGCTCAAAGTCATACACTAAGATAAAAGTTCAGGACATAAATTATGTCCTCTGATTATAAACTCAGGTCTTTTTCTTTGATTTCTAGTGAAGAATTCCTCTCTTAAACATAAAGACAAAGAAAGGAATCTTAAAGGAAAACATTAATAGAATTGGCCATATGTTCAGCCCTACTATGAAACTAATTTATAGCTTTCATAGGAAGGCTATAACCCAATTATAGTACAAGACTTGGGGAGAGGGGCAAGGGGGGAGGGGAGGGGAGAGGATGTGTGGAGGGAGGGTAACTGGTGGGACGTCACACTTACGGTGCATCTTAGAACGGTACAGGTGAAACTTACTGAATGCAGAATATAAAGGTCTCTACACAATAACCAAGAAAATGCCATGAAGGCTATGTTAACCAGTTTGAAGAAAATATTTCAGATTGTATATGAAACCAACACACTGTACCCCGTGATTGCATTCATGTACACAGCTATGATTTAATTAAAAAAAAAAAAAAGAATTGGCCATATGTTTTGAAGCACATAAAATAAATATCATAGGCTCTTGTAAATTAGTATGAAAACACAAGTACCTCAAAAAAAGTATACAAAGAAGCATTTTAGTATGGAAGAAAAACAAATAGGAAACCTCAAAAAAAATTAAAGCAAAGGAGTTGCCATAAACAAAATTCTGTAGCAAGATAAAACTTTTTCCTTATCAAATCCATAAGGAAACTTTTTCTTAAAGAATCTTGCACTGACACTTAGAGAGGCTGAAGTAGGAAGATCTCTTGAGCTCAAGAGTTCAAGACCAACATGAGCAAGATTCTCATGAGCAGGACCCCAACTCTACTGAAAATAGGAAAATTAGTTAGGAGTGGTGGCGGGTGCCTGCCGTCCCAGCTACTTGGGAGGCTGGGGCAGGAGTTTGAGGTTGCAGTGGGCCATGATGACGCCACTGCACTCAAGCCTGTGCAACAGAGTGAGACCTGGTCTCAAAAAACTATCAAGAGGGCTTGGCACCTGTGGCTCAACCATGTACACCTGAGCTGGCGGGTTCGAATCCAGCCTGGGCCCGCCAAACAACAATGACGGCTACAACCAAAAAATGGCCGGGCATTGTGGTGGGCGCCTGTAGTCCCAGCTACTTGGGAGGCGGAGGCAGGAGAATCGCTTGAGCCCAGGAGTTGGAGGTTGCTGTGAGCTGTGATGCCACAGCACTCTATCCGGGGTGACAGCTTGAGGCTCTGTCTCAAAAAAAAAAAAAAAAAAAAAAAAAACTATCAAGGGTATCTTCTCTGGGTTGGACAATCAGAGTTATTTCAATATCTATCTCTTTTTTTCTTCTATTTTGTCTACTATGAATATTCTTATCATTAGAGAAAAATCAAATGCCTTAAATTTTCTCCTGATACTCATTTCCACAGAGTGCATTATTGTACTCCTAAAAGCCTCGTGAGTGGAAGGGGACGCTTTCACTTTCTGTTGTACTAGTTCAGGTGTCTGCCCCCCGGAAGGGTGGGTGCAGTAGGGTAGTTACAAAGGACTGTTCAAATGTGGCATATCTGGGCTTTTAGACAATAGCAGGGCATGGGTTGTACTGTGTGATCACGAAAGACCAATGAGCTGGCTATGGATTAGCTTCTTAGAAGCCAACGTGGATGGAATCGAAGAATCACCTTCAGCAGGTGGGTTTTCTCCCTCCCCTGGTTGAGGCAGATCCCGTTAACAAGTCCTCTTGTGTTGCTTCAGATTTTGCTGATCTCGTTCGTGTGGGGATCCTACTTCTCCCTGCTGACCTCCTTTGCCCCCTCGTACACCTGGTTTGTCTTCCTACGGACTATGGTGGGCTGTGGCGTGTCTGGCCATGCTCAAGGGTAAAGATCTTCCCCCAGAGGACCCCAAGTCAGAAACATGCTCCTTCGTGGCAACTTGTAAATATGCATTGCTTGGTGGACCAACAGCATCACTTGTGTTAATCCATTTTGAGCTTTTTGTGTGTTTTTTAAGTGATGGCTGCTTACTTATTGTTTCACTAAGGAGTTATTTCCTCATCAGAATGATGCTCGATGGTGAGACCAGCAGGCTACCACAATAAGCATGTGTTATTTTTTTTTGTTCTTAAGGCTAATCATTATTTTCTAGATATATAATATTTTATAGACTAAATACTAACCAAAAGTGCCATATTAGGTAGGTAGGTAACAAAAGTGTCAATCTAAACACAGTTTATTAATTTCTTGAGAATTTGTTGCAAGAATTTATTTTGGTTATAGCACCTGTAGCATTTAGGAATAACCATTTTAAAGTGTTCTGACACTGTGACTTAAGACTGGGCCAAAATGAATTTGCCAAACAGGGTAAGTCGTATTGAAATAGACATGGTGGGCTCGGTGTCCATAGCACAGTGGTTATGGCACCAGCCACCTGTAGGGAGGCTGGTGGGTTCAAACCCAGCCTGGGCCAGCTAAACAACAATGACAACTGCCACAAAAAAATAGCTAGGGGCGGTACCTGTGGCTCAAAGGAGTAGGGCACCAGACCCATGTGCCACAGTGACAGGTTCTAACCCAGCCCCGGCCAAAAACAAAAAAAACTGCAAAAAAAAAATCAAATAGCTGGGCATTGTGGCAGTCATCTGTAGTCACAGCTACTTGGGAGGCTGAGGCAAGAGAATCACTTAAGCTCAAGAGTTTGAGATTGCTATGAGCCCTGATGTCACAGCACCCTATGGAGGGCAACATAATGAGATTCTGTCTCAAAAAAAAAAAAGAAAGAAAGAAGAGAAATAGACATAATGCCACTTGTCTGTCCTCTATCTTTGGATAAGAGTGCAGGATCTCACACACTTAGGCATGGTGTGAAAGTTGTTATGTCAAATGTTCAGGTCCTTGGGAGCCTCCCTTAAATTAATAGTACCCCTCAGGTGATTCTCTCCTGGGTGCCTTGGAGCAAGTTATCCTCAAATATATTAGATGTCAAAGCACCTAATTACTGCTTTCCTGTGTTAGGGAAAGAATTGTTCTTCCCTGGAGCATAAATTAAGCTTTGAGCTCTAGAGCCCTACAGGAGGGAGCGCTAAGCAGAATTTTAAAAAATCCCTCAGGAAATAACTAATAAATATGTTAAAAACCCTAAACGCTGGCTAATAACAGGAACAGAGAAGTGCAACTAGGAAACTGATGAAACATGATTCCATTTATTCTTCTGTTCACAAAGTTAACATGTATTTAATTAGAAACCTGTGTTTTGATTGCCATCATTAGTTGGGAAAACTATTTACCTTCTCTTGAGTGAATTTTCATTTCCCAAGTATGTTTTAGAAAAGACAATCAGGCTTGGGAAAACATTTTGTCAATGCTTCTTTTGGCAAAAAAAAGATATGGCTAATAGCTCTTACATGGTAGAAATTTAAAATAACTTTCTGAGAATAAAAACTGAAAGGGCTTCAGTGGTGTACCCGGAGATGAGACCAGGAGAAGTTCAGGCCAAGTTTAATGAAAGGGGACAGATCTATCTGGGCAAAGATGGCGGCTGCAGTGAGAGTGGTTGGAGACTTGTTTTTTTGCTGTTCTGGTAGGCTTTTGTTTTGGGAGATATTGGGGAAGGGTTTAGGTACTTAACAAAAACGCAAACAGGGCAGCAGTTATAAGTTTATTTCTTACTGTTTCCCAAAGTGTTTATAATTGTGACAGCTCCCAAGGACCTGTAACAATTATATTCTCATGTATAATAAACTTCTGTGTTTTTGGATCCTTTATTCCTGTGATAAGAAGAATTATGATTGTTTTTTTAAAAGATTATTTGGTGTTATAAAAAGAAAATTATTGTGTGTTTTTTTTCCTCTTCCTGTTTAGGCTAATCATAAAGACTGAATTTTTGCCCACAAAATATCGAGGCTACATGCTCCCCTTGTCCCAGGTAAGGTAAAAAAGTAGTTCTACCAAATCTTCTGCATTCTGTAGGGTATGATGGGCATACAGGCATCCCTCAGATATATTTCAAGTTTGGTTCCAGATAAATAAAGCAAGGATCACAAAGCAAGTCACACAGATGTTGTGGTTGCTTGGTATATATACTATACTGTAGTCAATTAACTTTGTAATAGCATTATATCTAAACAAAGGTACATGCCTTAATTAAAAAATACTTTATTACTAAAAAATGCTAATGATCCTCTGAGCCTTCAGCAGGGAATAAGCTTTCTGCTGCCTTGATGTTAATGGCTTACTAAGGAGGTGGTTGTTGAAATTTGGATGGCTGTGGCAATCTCTCAAAATAAGACAACAATAAAGTTTGCCACATCAACTGACTCTTCCTTTCACGAAGGATTTCTCTGTAGCGTGCGATGCTGTTTGATAGCATTTGATGCACAGGAGAATTCCTTTCAAAGCTGAAGTAGGACTTCCCGAAGCCCGCCACTGCTTCATCCTCTGAGTTTATGGAATTTTCTAAATCCTTTATGTCATCTCAACAAAGTTCATAGCATCCTCATCAGAAGCAGATTCCATCTCAAGAAACCACTTACTGTCTTTGCTCATCCATAAGAGGCAAACTCCTCATCTTTCCAAGTCTGCTCATGAGATCACAGCAATGCAGTCTCATCTTCAGCCTCCAGTGCTAATTCCACTTCTCTCGCTGTGTCTACCATGTCTGTAGTTACCGTCTTTCCTCCACCGAAGTCTTGAGCCCCTCAAAGTCTCAGCATGAAGACATCAGTTAACTTCTTATTGTTTTTTCCCAAAGTCTCAAAAAATAAACAACTAATACCATACAAATAAAAGTAAAGGAGAGTTTCAAAAAACAGATCATGCCAAATCCTATATACAATAGAAAAAGAAGAAATATTTCAAAATAAATCTGCTTGATCTAGGTACACTTGACATTGAAATTGGAGAAAATGTATATTATATATATATATATTTCTTTTTTTTTGAGACAGAGCCTCAAGCTGTCACCCTGGATAGAGTCCTGTGGCATCACAGCTCACAGCAACCCCCAATTCCTGGGCTCAAGCGAGTCTCCTGCCTCCGCCTCCCAAGTAGCTGGGACTACAGTCGCCCGCCACAATGCCTGGCCCTTTTTTGGTTGCAGCCATCATTGTTGATTGGCAGGCCCAGGCTGGATTCAAATCCACCAGCTCAGGTGTACATGGCTGACGCCTTAGCCCATTGAGCTATAGGCGCCGAGCCAAATATGTGAAGTTTTATCTCTCTATCCAAATGTGTGGACCTTTTGAAGCCCACTCAAGGCTGGTACAGGATTTATATAAGAGTACAGTGCCAGTAGGATCAGGATCAGGGTTAGAGAAAAGTACAGTGAAGACTGAGTTAAGGCTAGGTGTCTATTAGGGGTAAGATTTTCTTAATGTTGGTTGCTTTTGTTTTTTTACAAGAGACAGAGTCTCACTTTGTCACCCTTGGTAGAGTGCCATGGTGTTACAGCTTACAGCAACCTCCAGCTCTTGGGCTTAGGTGATTCTCTTGCCTCAGCCTTTGGAGTAGCTGGAACTACAGGCACCCGCCACAATACCTGGCTTTTTTTTGTTGCAGTTTGGCCAGGGCTGGGTTCAAACCCGCCACCCTTGGTATATGGGGCCGGCACCCTACTCACTGAGCCACAAGTGCCGCCCACTTTTGAATTAAGATTTGTAGTTGTGCAAGAAATACAGTTTGGCTAATATTAGGGTTTGTTAGAGATTATGTTCATATAAAACTTAGATAAGAGCCAGGCACAGTGGCTCACACCTATAATCCCAGAGCTTTAGGAGGCCAAGGCAGGAGGATTACCTAAGGCTGGGAATTTGAGAGCAGTCTAGGCAACATAGCAAGACCCTGTCTCTTAAAAAAAAAAAAAAATTAAAAATTAGCCATATTTGGTGTTATGCACCTATAGCTACTTGGGAGGCTGAGGTAGGAGGATTGCTTAATCCCAGGAGTTCAAGGTTTCATTGAGCTGTGATGGAACCACTGTACTCTAGCCTAGGTGGCAAAGTGAGACCTGTTTCTAAAATAAATAAACTAGATTAGAGAGAGAATAGACTAGGGTACATTTAGGGCTAGATGTATCATTTGTTCAACTGACATTAGGATTAGGGGCTGCTTATTGTAGGCAAGTGTTGCGCACTTTGGTCAGGGATTCTGATGGGATGGGCCCCATGGAGACTCTGACCCAGTTTAGTTGAAATCAGTCTCCAACTCTTTTCCTGGCTACGAGACTATGAGACCAGCATAAGATGGGCAGATAAGCCTCTTTGTCCATCCGTCACTTTGGTGCTAGTGGCAACACTGTCACTCAGCCACGGTATCCAGGCACAGAGAATGCCCTAGTCACCCCTTCCTCCTCCCCCTGCCCACTAGAACAGAATAGGCTTCCCACCTGGCCTCCCATACCCCCCATTGAAGGGCTCCAGCCTTAGGAGTTTGATGGGATTACTCATCTGGACCTCCTCTTCCCATTCTCTTGGGAGACTCAAGAAGGGAATGAGGGGATTAGTAGAGGCTGCCTGTCAGAAGAATTGAGCTGTCCAGGGCCCCAGAAATCTCAGTGTCCCAGGGTGGAGGCAGGAGACCATCTGCATGTGAAAGGCCTAGGTGTCTCTGGGTAGAGGCTAATAATGGTTTAATTCTCCTTCATGAGGGATCAGCCTTCAACTGAAAGGCCCCTGTGTCTCAGTTCCCTCTCCACCAGAAAAGGATGTGGGCATTGCCTCAGAATTTCCACCACCCCTCCTTTGCTTTCTTTGCTTTTCTTTCCCATAAGAGCAGTGATATTTTTGTGTTCCATTTCCTCCCAGGCCTGGGCCTGGGGTACACTGCCAGCCACCTGCTCAGACCTCAAGCCCCAACTCACATGCTGCCTTTAGCTCTAAATCCATGGATACCTGGGGCCGCTGAGACCTGACTGAGGACTTCCAGGCATCTGGCCCCTAGTCTTATGTGGAATTTCACAGATCTGGGCATGTGGGTTGGGGCAGGGGCCAAGAGAAAGTGTCTGTCTTTGCTCTTAAAGAGCCCTGGAGGTGGCTTCCTTCAGAAGCAGAGAGAGCAACTTCTTACATCTCTCCTCAGGCTTCCTGTAGTGTCAGCCTTCTTTTCTGCCCAAGTGAAGCTAAAGAACAGCAGCTCAGGCTGTCAGCAAGTTTCTAGGGATTGGCTTGACGTACAAGCTGAGGGTGTCGGCCCCTGTCTCCAGGAAAGCCCTGGTGCTGCCATGGGTGAGGAACTCCTGTCGGCCCACAGCCCCTCACCCTTCATTGTTCTTTTCCAGGTTCGGGAAGCAGCCCATGCCTTCAACCCTGGGCTGCTGTGTGTGGCATGTGGTTCATTCCGTCGGGGGAAGGTGACCTGTGGTGATGTGGATGTGCTCATCACTCATCCGGATGGCCAGTCCCACCAGGGCATTTTCAGCCTCCTCCTTGACACCCTTCGACATCAAGGTATAAGCTCCATCTCTGGGTGAGCAGGTTGGCAGAGAAGAAGGAAAATCTTAAAGTTACATTCTCTAGGCTGGGGGCAGGGAAAAGGTGCTTTGTGAGAGCCACACCTGTGTCTCATCTCTCAAGGGCCCCAGAAATCTCAGTGTCCCAGGGTGGAGGTGGGGAGGCCATCTGCATGTGAAAGGCCTACGTGTCTCTGGGTGGAAGTCAAGGGAGAGATGGGACAGCTCCTCACACCTCCATGGAGGTGTCAAATAATGGCTTCAAGCTGAGTGTTTCATCTGATCTTTGTGACATTGTAGGGGAGATGGGAAGAATTACTCCCCAGGTTTTGTAGATAAGGAGATAGGCCCAGAGGGGACAAGCAGATAAGTGGGCAATGTGGGAATAGAGACCCTAGGAGATGAGGAGAGACTTGGGAGGACAGCCCAGGGCCTGGTTCGCTGCCCTCCTAGCGGTCCCATGGTATTGGCCTAGGATTCCTCACAGATGACTTGGTGAGCCAAGAGCAGAATGGCCAGCAAAAGAAGTACCTGGGTGTGTGCCAACTCCCAGGGCCAGGGCGACGGCACCGGCGACTGGACATCATCATCGTTCCCTACAGTGAATTTGCCTGTGCTTTGCTCTACTTCACTGGCTCTGCCCACTTCAACCGTTCCATGCGGGCCCTAGCCAAAACTAAGGGCATGAGCTTGTCGGAGCATGCGCTCAGCACAGATGTGGTCCGGAACACCCAAGGCTTCAAGGTGGGTCCTGGCCGAGTGCTGCCCACCCCCACGGAGAAGGATGTTTTCAGACTTTTAGGCCTACCTTACCGAGAACCAGCTGAGAGGGACTGGTGACCATGGTTCTCAGGGAGGGGTAACTGAGCTTTCCACCTGGCCATCCACTATTCCCCTTCAGGCTCATCAGGCTGAACCTCACTACTTCAACCACCAGTTCTCAGCAAGGCTGAGTCCAGGGGCTCTGGGCCTAAGAGAAAGCCAGACCTCTCTCAGACTGGAATAGGCTGCTGTCTCTTCTCCCTCACCACTGCCCCTGGAAGTTCTGCAGACAGCTCCTTACCCCATTTTAAGTAGTAACAAGTGGCTGATTTGAACCCCCCCAGGAACCCCTCCCTTCCCCACCCTGGGGTGGGATAGGAGCCAAAGGAGGAGGGGCAAAAGCAGCTGTGCCCCCAGCATCACACAGACCCTTTGAAGCAGGAGATGGAGCCACTCCACATGTATTTCCTCTACCCACCCGCTTCCTGTGCAAGCTGGGAAGGGGCTGCCCCAGGCTCACAAGGACAGCATTTTGGAGACCAGGGGGCCCAGTAAAGTGCATTTGACATTCAACCTGCGTGGTTTGTGAGCTGCTGCAACCAGGTGTGCCTTCTTTCTCCCAGGCAGGGACAGAGATGGCTGAATAGGGGAGTCCAGAAAGGCTCCATTAACTGCCCTCAGATGTGTGGGGAAGTGAGAGAGAGCCTTGCCTGCCTGGTGTAGGGGAGGGTCAGGTGAGAGCCCTAGGTCCCACCCAGCCATCTAACTCTGGCAGCAACATGCTCAGTCTGAACCACCCTCATATCTATCTGACACCTTATGCCAAGGTACAAGTCCTCTCAGGGCAGCTCTAACCAGCCCTGCCAAGCTGGGAGCCTCATTTACCCAGGGCCTGGGGTGATAACATCAGTGTTGGTCGTACACTTGCAATGAAAGGGCAGCAAATGGAATTCCTGTCCCTTTAAATGGAATGGGATTCCTTTTGCCAGGACTAAGGACTGAAACTTGGAGAAGACTTTGGCTTTATTCTACCAACAGGAGAGGCCCTTTCTGGGTCCTCCTTTATTAACTTAGAAATTGACCTCACATGGAAGCTACAGCTGTTGGGACAACCTACTGCCATCCAGACTCTGCAGGCATATCAGGAGCTGCCCCAGGCCTAGCATGGACTCAGCCCTAAGACTTTAGGCCCTATGTCTACTCTGCCCTTCAGTCTGAGCACCAGCCAACTAGCTTTCCAGAATTCTTGAGCCACTGGGCAGCCCTACTTCTGAGTTCTGGAACTGGGACACCATCAAGGCTGATTCCCCAATGTGGCCTGAGACTCTGAGGCAGGTCTTATTCTGATTGTCCTACTGGGTGGCTCAGTGAGGCTTGGTCCCCACAGTGAAGGTCAGTGCAGAAGTTGAGCCCAAGCAAAAGACCTTCTGCAATGGTTCTCAACCTTCCTGATACTGCCACTCTTTAATACAGTTCCTCTGGGTTGCAACCCACAGGTTGAGAACCGCTGTGAGAGATCATCCCTGAAGAAGACCCCAGGGCCCAGAGACGAGGATGAGCAGGGGCATCAGGAAGGGCTCTTGAGACTCTCCAGCAGACAGTGCAGATACCAGGCAAGGGAGGCCTTTGCTCACTGCTTGAGTGGCTGTGGAACCTCTTCTTGGATAGCAGGGGAGGCACCTATGCTTTGCTGGACTCAGGCCTGGCCCTGACCGAGACCCCCACAGCCTCAGACATAGTGTACGTCGTATAGTGACATGCCCTCAGCCCCACTGCTCTCACCTACCTGGCTCTGTTCCCCTAGCTCCACTGTCACTGTATATGTGTAGGTGCCCCTGGTTGTACGTGTCCACATTGGACTACGTGGTCATTTGTCTGTGTGCCTCATGTATGCTCCTGTGCTGTGTGTGTCTGTGTTCATAATTTTGTATCTGAGTGTGTGTGTATGACCCTGGTTATGTGTCTGAGTGTACCTGCCTGTGTGGGCCTCTGAGTGCAGGCCCCAGGGCCGTCAGAGGCTGTTTCAGGGCCTGTGGCTTGAAGAGGGGGGTATCCCTGCAAGTCCCCATGGTGCTGGACAGGGCCTGTGAAAGGTGGTAGAGCCCTGGCTGGGCCCTGGACTCTGGGTCCTCATGTCCATGGAGGAGGCCACAGGGTAGGCTGCCTGCGTCAGCCTTGAGCGGCCATCAATAGCGCGCGGTTAATTAATTTGATGGGAACAGCAGGGACCGCCGTTTGCATTTAGTGAAGTTCCAGGAACTTCCAACCTCATCTTCATAATTGGCCTCATAAATTGTAAGAAAGAGAGAGATCAGCAAAGCGGGAGGGAGGAGGGGCTGCCCGTCCGTCCTTATTTAATTTTATTGCTGAAATTCATCTTTTTAGCCTCCTCCGCTGGAATCAGCTCTCTCCCTGCCGGATTTGCCTAATCATGATAAATTAATATTCATTTCCCCGCCTCTTACCCAGCTCCCGCGCTTGGTTGGAGTTGGGGAGGGTCTCCTTGCAGCCCCTCTGTTGAGCCTTGGTGGCAGCCTGGGAGGGAGTGGAGACACTGAGGGGATCTTGTATACAGAGCTGAGAATGGCACCTGGGAGGTCTGGAGGGGAGCCTGAGAGGAAGATAGAACTCTGTTACCCAAAGGGATAGGGGTGAGGGACGTGGGGGCCAGATGACTGGGGATCTCAGAGGACCCAGGATGCTGAGATCAGCTATCTCTGCCCAGGTAGGAGTGGGCAGGGGGGCGGCAGGAAGAGCCTGAAAAGGCCCTTTTGGAGACCCAGAGGCTGAGACTGGGGGCAGACAGAATGGATTTAGCAGGAACTGGAGGCCAGCTGGGATGGAGGAGGGCAGGGGTTGGTCTGGTCTTTGTCCCACCTCACCAACTAGATCCAGGCCACCTTGCCCTATACAGACTCCATATGGAAATATCCTCATTTGTGGGCCTCACAGGCACCCAGGGGCTCTGACTGCCTAAGCAGCCTCTCCACTTTGCCATAACCAGCTCAACTGGGTGGTTGGGTTCCCTAGGCTGGGCACTTCTGCTATGCTCTATGACCGTCACAGCTACTGCTGTCCTTAGCAAAGCCCTTTGGAAATTGGGATGGGAGTGTTGTTGGGAGGGAAATGCAGTCCTGGTCTTCCCTGGGCAATGGGGTCCCAAAGTCCACAGGGTCAGAATTCCTCATCCTCTTGAATCACAGCGAGTGAGAGGGAGGATTTTACCTGTTATTTAGCCCCTGGGCCTATTTACGAATGAGGAAACTGAGGTCCAAAGATGGGAGTGACTGGTCCGAGGTCTCACAGGGTATGGTAGTCAGGATTCTAGGAATGCCCCCCAGTGACCCCTGCCATTGTATCATATCCTCCTTTTTGAGTGTGGATGGAACTTTCCAGTACAATGAAATGTTACTCCCGTGGTTAAGTTATGTTATATGGCAAAGGGAAATCATCAGTGGGCCTAGTCTAATCAACTCTTTAAAAGCAAAGAGTTTTCTGTGGTTGCTGGCAGAAGGGACAAAGAGACTCCAAGCAGGAAAAGGACCAGAGAGCGTCCTTGAGGAACAGCCCTCAGCTGATAGTAAGAAAACAGAGACCTCAGTCCTACAATGGCAGAATTCTGCCAATAATAAGAATGAGCATGGAAGCAGAGTGTTCCCTAGAGCCACCAGATGAGAGCCCGGGCTGGCCAAAATCTTGTTTTAGCCTTTGGGACACTAAGCGGAGAACTCATCTGAAACCCTGGATTTCTAACCTTCAGAACTATGAGATAATAAATGAGTGTTGTTTTAAGGAGCTAAGTTTGTGGTAACTAGTTTATGCAGCAGTAGAAAACAGATACACATGGCCTAGGGACTGGGTATCTTAGGAAGCTCTATGACAGAGGCAGGGGATGAAGTTGGAAGAGGTCTGGGGGCTCTGTGTCCTAATGCTACTCCTCCCATATTCCCATGTGGCAATAATTGACTGGAGCCAAAGTCCTCACCACTCCTTGTTGTTTTATATGGGACCAAACTCTCATAAGCATTTAAATCTGTAATTCCTGCTCAGGTAGAGTCTGGACCCCTGGGTTATGAGTAGCAGTGAATTCACCTCTCAAAGGAATGGGTCCTTCACAGGAGAAGTCTTTGGAACTGGCTCAGGTACAGCCTTCTAGGCACTCCAGGCAGGATAATTTGTGCTCTTTCAAACCCTCCAGTCTACCCAAACTAGAGTTTTCAAAAGTATTTAGTCATGGTGCCTAGGTAGACCATGATGCTAAGGAGACCCAAGTTGACTGTACCTTATTTCTAGCTTATTTCATCACGATTTCAGTACTATTTATTGACACTGGAGCCTGGCCAGGCCACCCTTAACTCAGCCTGCACGTAGATTATATCATATAACCTTCCCAACAGCCTTCCAGGTAGTTGTTTTAGCCCCATTTTGCAGATGAGGAAAATGAGGCCCAGACAAGTTTATTCACTTGTCCTAAGTCACACAGCATGTGAGGAACACAGGTGGGTTTCAACTTAGAAATTTGTGATCTGGGAAGCCCAGCTGGTTTTCCTAGCTCCTCCAGATCTAACTGGACTTTTTGTCCTAACCTCACTTCAAAAGCCTAACTTCCCTTCCTCCTTTCCCCACTTACTTGAAGCAAGGATTCTGAGCTTTTCAGTCTTCAGGGGGTTCCTGAAGCTGAGTTTATTTTAGTTTTTTATTTGTGTTATTTTTTTGAGACAGAGTCTCACTTTGTTGCCCTCAGAGTGCTGTGGCTTCACAGCTCACAGCGACCTCAGACTCTTGGGCTCAAGTGATTCTCTTGCCTCAGCGTCCAAGTAGCTGGAACTACAGGCACCTGCCGCAATACTTGGCTGTTTTTTTAGAGATGAAGTCTTGCTGTGGCTCAGGCTGGTCTCAAACTTGTGAGCTCAGGCAATCCACCCTCCCTGGCCTCCCAGAGTGCTAAGATTACAGGTATGAGCCACCGTGCCCAGCCCTGAAGCTGATGTTGAAGGGACACAGTGGCCCTGAAACCTGGGTTTTGAACCAGCAGTTGCCCACTTGTCCTGACTTCTCCACCTTCATTTGGGAATTAGTAGTGTGGGGGGGGACACCAACTCCTAAAAACTCCTAAGTTCCAGCTCTGCTGGAGGTGGTAGTGTTGTTTGTACACACCTGAGCCTTTTCTTTTATTCCCTCACATGAGTCCCTGCACAGAACTGGTGCCTCCCTCACAGCCCCCACCCCCCACAGATGACTTGTCTCCACTTGGACACCACCACAGGGACTAATGGGTACTTCACCTGGCCTGAGACATCTCCCCCCAGCTTCAGGCTTTCCCTGGGGAATCCTTTCTCATCATCTTGACCTTGGACTTCCACTGTATGTGAGGCTTTGGAGCCAGTTTGTCCAGAGCCTCTGGTCAGGCCACCCTTCCTACAGAGGAGACAGACACCACAGTGAAAAGCAATCACCTCCTGGCCTGCTCCCTACCTCCCTACCTGCATAATGGTGAATGTGGTGTTTCCCCAAAGAGAGAACCCAGAGATGCCCTTCCTTTTCCTGCCAAGGCCCAAGGAATGGTCCTGGAACGCTGGGCAGCACTAGCTTACCACCTCAGGGGGAGAAACCAGGTCCACCCACTCTAAGGGCCCCCTGACGTTCCCCTACTCCACTGTCCATAGAGGTCGGAGGGCCACCGAGTGAAGGGGAGAGGACTGCGGAGAGTAAATTCCAACTGCAGGTACCCTTCCACAGCCTGGCTTCGTAGGCAGGAACGTGAGACGTTCCTCTCTGTTCCTAAACAAATGGGCCTTCTGGGACCTGTAATGAGAGCAGCTGTCCCGAAGCAGTGGGATGGCGGGGCGGAGGAGTGCTTCATGGGGACATTCTCGGGGACAGGGGTGTCGGGACGGCCGGGTGAGGGCTGGGTGGCTGTCGGGCTGCGGGAGGGGCGAACCTTAAGGTCGACGGGTGCTTCCCGGAAGTTGTCAGCAGAGGGCGCTCGAGGACCAGCGAAGAGGCCCGGCAGCCCGGGAAGGCCCGGAATGGAGGTTGTGGAGGTATGGTTGAGGGTGCTGTGCGTACAGGGGAGGTGACCCGCGAGCCGGGCTTCCGGGCTTGTCTTCTACCTCGGGGGCGGAGGTTAGAGGTGGTCCAGACTGCGCTGCTGCAGGGTGATCCCCAGCTGCTCTGGAGGAGGTTCCACGATGGGAATGTGGGCACGGGTCACAACTCTCTCCATCCTCCGGCAGGGGAGCCGACTGCGGATCCAGACTGCAGACATTGGTGCCGAATCGAGTGGGATCGTCCCCACACTCAGCCCTGATCGGGACTCAGTTTTCCCCGTAGGAGAGTTCTGTCTTTGTTCTTGTAAACTCTTAACTGACCAACCAGGTGGGGTGAGATGGCTGAGTGTACAGGAACCAGCACCTTGCCAGACCTCGGCCCTTCCCTCACTGACTTTGTACGCAGGACTTGGGGAGAGGAGAAAAGAGTGAGGGGTGGAGATGGAAGAGGCAGCGATGGAGAAGCCCCGGGGGAGAGTGGAGAAGGAGTTAGGGGAGGAGGGCTAGGGTGGGTAGGCACGAGGTGAGGCCCAGCCCTCTGGTGGAAACTCTCCACAGATCGGGGTTGTCTGCGCCGCCTGCCGGTCTGCGTTGGGCGCTGAGCTCTGCGCTGTATCCGAGCTACCATCGCTCCTCCCGTAGACGCCCTCCAGCCACCATGATTTATGGCTGAGCCAGGCCAGTCGACCTTGGATGGATAACTAATGACGGGTCAATATCGCTACAGAAAAAGTGAAGTGGTAAGGGGAGGAGGGACAGGTCCATTAGCCGTCCCATCCTTATCCAGCTGGCATCTCCACTCTAATCTTGGTGCTTTTCACAGCAGTCTCTTTGCTGGGGACTTCCCAAGAGCCTTTAGGCAGGTCTGAAAGGTGATGGTTAACACAGCTGAAATAGGAGAGAGGGGAGGAGGGACCAGAACATTTTCTAGAAACTCAAAAGTCTCTAGAAGGTGCTTTGAGGGTGAGGAAAACAGGCGGGAGGTCCTGGAAATATATTCCCCTTCCATTCATATATTGGGAAGCCCAAGTTGGCAGTAGAATCCCTGCCAGTCAGAAGGTAGGGCACCCTTGGAGAGAAATAGAAAGGAACCCTAGAGCCCTCCACTCTCTTCCACCTGGCTTCCTCCTCTGGTCCATCTCTGGGGTCCTCTATCTCCTTCCACCCCAAGCCACTTGAGCCAGTGTTTACTTTAGTTTTGGGCTGAACACTCTGTATTTTCCCTCTGTTCTTGCTTTTATATGGGTTGTACAAGTTAGGGGCCCGAGTCTCAACTCCTACATCACCTGGGGTTTTATTTTGTTTTGTTTTGTTTTTAGACAGCGTCTCACTTTGCTGCCCCAGCATCACAGCTCACAGCAACCTCAAACTCCTGGGCTCAAGCAATCCTCATGCCTCAGCCTCCTAAGTAGCTGGGACTACAGGTGCCTGCCACAATGCTCAGCTAATATTTCTATTTTTAGTAGAGATAGGGTCTCCTTCTTGCTCAGTCTGGCTTCAAACTCCTGAGCCATCCACACACTTTGGCCTCTCAGAGTGCTAGGATTACAGGTGTGAGCCACTGTGCCCAGCCATATCATCTGGTTCTTTTTTTTTTTTTTGAGACAGAGCCTCAAGCTGTCACCCTGGATAGAGTGCTGTGGCATCAGAGCTCACAGCAACCTCTAATTCCTGGGTTCAAGCGAGTCTCCTGCCTCTGCCTCCCAAGTAGCTGGACGTGTACCACAACACGTTGTAGCCGTCATTGTTGTTTGGCGGCCCGGGCTGGATTCGAACCCGCCAGCTCAGGTGTACGTGGCTGGCGCCTTAGCCTGTTGAGCCACAGGTGCCAAGCCCATATCGTCTGGTTCTTATTGGGAGTGAACCAAAGCCTCCTTCTCTCTGAAGTGCCAACCCTCCTTCCCCCAGTTTGAGGTCACCTGGATCACCTTCTGAGTCCCTAGTCTATTTTCCATACCCGAGGGAACCCAGAATTGAGGGTAAGGGAGCAGATGTCAGACTTGATTTCTATCCCTCCCCAATAGTCCTTGTCCACATCCTGGTGTATTTGCAGCCTACATTCCCATTTTGTGGATGAAGAAGCCGAAGCTCAGAGAGAAGCAGTCAGCAGAAGGAGGAGCTGAGACCTGGATTCAGATCTCCTGGCTCCAAATCATAGATGCTCCTCCGCACCAACCCAGGGGCCTGAGTTTCTTCCTCTGTTTGCTTCTCTTGATTCCTTCCCAGCTTTGTCTACAAAGAAGACACCCAATGAGAGTGCCACAGAGGCAAGGGCATTATACTCTCAAAGGTGACAGTACAACCTTGGAGAAAGTATGGAGCAATAGCAATGGGATAGGGGAACATATTTGGGCCTGCATGTATACCTCATTATGGGAACACTGGATACATGTAGCATCTTGTATCTGTACATCCGCTAATGAATTCACTTATTCATTCAAGGTGCTGGGGAAAGAGGGGCACTTGTACGGGGAGTGCTTAAGATAGGTATGTTTGAAGGGCAGCCCTATTGGCATGTGGTGGGGTGTGGCCTTACTGCAGAGCAGGAGTGAGCTTGGGCAGAGGCAGATGCAAGGAGGTGATGCCTACTTCAGGAGTGGAGACATGTACTCTTCACCCATCACCTTAATCCCTCACTCCACCTCCAGCCTCTCACATGCCCCCTGTCCCAATCCAAATTCAGCTTCTCTCCCAAACCTACTCCTATTGGCTTACTAACTCAACCTGGAAACCTTGGAGATACCTGGCTACATAATTTTTGCAGTCCAGTGCAAAATGAAAATACAGGGCTCTTTACTTAAAAATTATAAAGAATTTCAAGAGAGGCAGCATGGGATTCTTCTAAGCGCAGGGTCCCGCGTGTGTGCAGTCAGCCTCCTGGTACCTCTAGGCACTTACTTTCCTGTTCTTTGACTTCCGGGTCCTCTCCTTTTATGTCCAGGCCTCTTGGCCAGGCCTCAGGCCTCTTGGTCTCACATGTTAACCTGCCTGAGCCTCCTCTAGGGCTCCTCGGCTTCCAGCCTCCTGGTCCCAGTCTGTCTGAGAGGCCTCATTCCCACCACATTCACCCACCAGCACTCACTTGGACTCCCTGGCACCTTAGATTTCTGGCCCCAAATACTCCCTACACTTTCCTATTTCCATGACTTTTGGTCAGGATTCAATTCCTCTAGAATATTTGCTCTTCCTTTAGCCACCTCCTTCAGGAAGACTGTCCTGATTTTCTAGTTGGAAATCTCACATTGCAGACTATGTATTTGGGTCAAAGCACATACCACCTTCTGCCTTCACTCATAGCCATTGACCCCCTCTTGGAAACTTGAAATTCTAGACAGCAAGGAAGGTGTTAAATTCATCATTGTAACTACCCCAGCACCTAGATGGCATGTGCATGGTAGGGGCTCAGTATTTGTTGATGTAGCTGTATCTTTTGCAGGTAGGTGTGTGTGGCTGTGTCTAGACACTGTGTGCACGGAGCAGTTGTGTAGAGCTTATGTACAGGCACAGGCATTTCAGCTTCCGTGTGTACATATTTCTATGTCCCTGCATGTGCAGTTGGAAGCACACATCTGCATGGACATAAGTGGTTTCTGTAGGTGTGTACACCAGTTAAAGCTACATGGGTGTGCGTGAATGCAGATGCCAGAATTTATGTTGGCGGGTGTATACTCAGGTCTGGGTGGCAGATGTGTGTTCATGGCACAAAAGGATGTGTGCATGATCCCCTGAGATCAGGGTTGTGCCTGGACAAGAGCAGCAGGTGCACCGTACAAGGACACAGGCGGCTGGCGCGTGTGCAGGCCATGTGTGTGCACAGCTGCGTGTCCTGGCCGCAGGCTGACTGGATGCCCAGTGCGCCCCTTGTGTCCACTGAGCGCACAGCTTTGTTCCTCAGCTACAGGCGGCCGCGTGTTCTCCTGGCTCCTAGTTCTGGGCGCCTCGGGCCCGCAGTGATTGGCAGTGGGGCGGTAGCGCCTGGCCTCCCTCCCGGGCGGGCGGAGCTGGATAGGCTCCCGTTACCGGCTTGGGGTGGGTAGAGGTGAGGGTGGGGGTGGGGGCGGCAGGCCATCCATCTTCTGTTATTACAGCGTAATGGGGCTGCTCGGGCGCCCGCCCATTTGTCACCAGCCTCGTTCGCTGATAACGGGCATTTGTCATCACTTTCCTCTGCGCCAATGTCATCAGCGTGCTGACAGCGAGGGGGGCAGTGCATGAGCACAGGAACACACAGATGCACATGGACCTGCTGGACCCATGCTCATACACATACACATGTGCACATGGGACCTTAGGGACACTGATCCTAGGGGGACACATGTCCCTGCGTGTGGATCAAGGCTTATTGGTGACAGACACACATGCATACACACACACACACACACACACACTCGCAGACACTCAGAACAGCCTCATCTGTCAAGCAGATATTCCCAGCTGGAGATCCTCTTCCCCAGTGGAGAAGCCTTGTGATGGGGGGAAGGGGGAGGTCCTGGTTAATGGCAGCTTGAGTGCAGGTGGCCCTCTGCCAGCTCCCTGTGTGCACACGTGTGACATCAACCACCAACATTTATTGTGCCCCCCCCAACAGACTGTACCAGCTTTTATGTGACTGTGTTTCATTGGCAGCACAGGGACAGCAAAACAGTCACACTCAGGTCTCCCATGACTCTCTGACCCAAGGATGTTGGGAGCGTCGTCAGGGCTGGGTGGTGGAGTGATGGTTCCCACAATACCTTTCGCCCAACCCTCCAGAGACAGTGTAGCTTGGGAGTCACCCTTCTATTTCTGGTCTCACTCAGGCTCCGAGCCAAGGCTGCAGCAAGAGGAACTTAGGAAAGACTCCAGAAAGAACTTCCTGCCTGGATGGGGTGTGAGGCAGATTGGGGCAGGGACGCCACTGGTAGCCAAGATGGGACCTTGGCGGGGAAAGATATCCCCCCTTGTCTATGTCTTCTACCCTCTGGGCTAGGGGTCAGGTGCCAGCCCACCTGGGGCATGGATATGTCTTCTTTATGATGCTGGATATGTCTTCCTTATGCACAGTCACTTCAAGATGGCAGACAAGACTCCAGTAGCTCTTACCACAGAGAGAGACAATCCCTATCGCTGTGGTCCCTGGTTGTCTGGTACATATTATGTGCTCAGTAAATAGCTGTCGAATGAATAAATGATTGAAGACAGAATGTATGGGGGGTGGAGGAGTCCTCCTTTTCCCTCCTAGAATGGCCACCAGCCACTGGCCCATCTCTCGTTTCATACCCTTCCCCTCACTCTCCTCACTCCTGCAGCCCCCCAAATTCCCCTTCTCCCTCAGCTTCTCCCTCCTGGTCTGAGGGGGAGGAGGAGGAGGGGATGGTCCCCCGGCAGAGTAGGGCTCGCTTGTTCCTTGTAAATGAAGACCATAATTAACATTAAATTAAGGTAATACAAATGAAGGCAACATAGAGGCTGACAAGATGAGCGTTTGGGGAGGCAGTGGGGAGAAGTGATTCATATTTTTAATTTACTGTACGGATGGGCCGTGTGGCTGGGGAACGCAGCTCTCATGGAGGGGGTGTCGCCCCGAGATGTTTGCTGGGCTCCAAGTGAGCACACAATGACTATTAAACTCAACTGTCCATATAATGGGACAGATTCAACATGACGCCCACTGGAGCACCAGGAACCTGGCCGGCTAGGCTGTAAATCCTGCCCACATGACACCTCTAGCCCCTCTAGCTAGCCTGGCAGTCCACAGGCAGGACACACATCGTTCCCAACGGGCCTGGAGGGGTCTTGGGCATGGGAAATCAAAGGGGCCCAGAGGGTCCAGGTCCCTGGTCCCAACTGCACTCAGGGGTGAAGACACTGGAAGGTCAAATCTTAGATGGTCCAGGGGTGAGATGGACTCTGGTATCTCTGTCTTAGCTTAGACATTGGTGCCAGGATGTGGTTGGAGCTTATAGCCCCACACATGGTCCATTCCAGGAAATCAAGAGAAGACACGGAAATCCCATCCCAAAGAAGGGAATTAGTCATTGCTGTCTTCATCATCTTCTTTATCATCACTCACATTTACCAGGCACCTACAATGCACTAACCCATAAGCTCTTCTAATCCCTTAACCTGTGTCCTAGAGACCATCCTATAAGGAAGAGATTATCCTTATTTTACCTGTGGGGAAACTGAGGTTGAGAGACGGGCAATACCTTCGTCACAGAGCTTGAAAGTGTCCACTGCCCCGTGTCAAAAGAGTGCCCCAGCCCATACCCCAGAGCCTGGGTCAGCCTCTCCATCTTGTATTGAGAATAAAAGCGGCATCCCAGGCACCCCTCACCCAAGGGACTGACCATGAGGCCTGAGACATGTAGCTCTCTGGGGACTTGGGGTATGTGTGGGTACACAGCTTCCCACCCTCACTCCAGCCAGAAGAAAGGTGCCAATAGATCCCAGGCAGGCAGGCAGGGATTCCTGCTTACTCACTTTGCAAACGGAGCTGAAAGATGCTGGTCCCTGGGATGAGAGATGCAAGTGTAATTTAGGATTTGATATTATGAAAGTCTCGCTGCTCTAAAACAGCGGGGCACTCGGTGCCTCATTAATAAAGGATAAACTTGGAGTCTATTTACAAGGCGCTTTTTGGGGTTATTTACTCTCCAATATACATATGTAATGTTGCGCATACTTACCGCTAGGTAGGCTCATCCTTCCAGCCTGGGCTTCTACCGTGAGGAGGAGGTCTCTTCAGGGTGGAGCGGGTCATTGGGGCAAAGCAGAGGCCAACAGGAGGCTATGTGGGCAATGACATGCCCCATGGAGGGAGTGGAGTCACAGAATTGTAGGGCTAGAAGTAAAAAGGGCAGAGTACACCCTTCCCACCCTCTATTCTGAAGCCAACTTGTACTGTCCAGCCCCCTTAAAGATAAAGTATTACAACTATTATGTATCCATAATGTTTTAACATACAGTAAGGTACTGGCTAAATAATTCTGTTGGGCATTAAGGAATCTCCCTTCCAGGATCCCTTGCCCCCGTCCTGTCTCAGGCCAGGGCTGCCTTCCTCACCAGGGCCCTTCCCTTATCAGTTCCTGCCACCCCAGGGAAGTGCCCCCTCAGCTTCTGAAGGGAGGCCAGCCAGTTCCCCTCAGCGAGTATGTCCAGTACACCCAATCCTACACTGCCCTCGTTCATGGCGCTGCATCCCCGTTCCATACCCAGCACAGCCTGGAGCTGGCAAGGTCCAAGGTCTAAGGTGCAGTCTGTCTCCCTGCTCCCTGTGCCCATCAGCCTGGGGGTAGTGGTGGCAGGGCTCCCCACAGCTGCCTGGCCCTCTTTCCTGGCAGTTCCGACACCTTAGCCTTGACTCTACTTAGCTGTCCAGTGACTCTGGGCCACCTTTCATGGTAGGGTGCTTAGAAGTTAGGGAACACTTAGAGGTTAGGGAACTCTCTTGGTGTCGTACAGCCAGTAGAGAGCCAAGGTGGAGCCACCTTTTAAACCCCAACAAGCCTCTAGAAGTTCCTGGGCCAGGCTTCATGGCTGCACATGGGCCCTATCTGCCTGCCTCATATCAGGAACAGGGATTTCCTCTCCCTGGCTGACTTATCAACTCATGAGTCACTGAACATCTACCACCTGGGCCTGTACACACGGTCCTGGTGGATCTAGGTGTGCAGGGAAATGGAAGCCCCACCTTGGTCAGAGAGCCTGGTTAATTCTCAGAAAAGCCTGGAGATGGGGCCACCGGCATGTGTACACTATGCTGTGAGTTGTGAGGCTCTCTGTGCCTGTCAGCACTCACCTAGGGGTGAGCAGTGTGTGGCCCAAGACCCAGTCTGGCAGGGTGCTGTGGTGTGTGTGTATCAGGTCACCCCTGGCCTGGCCACTTTGGACCGAGGAGATACCTTGTGGCCTTTGGACCAAGGAGACACTTGTGGCCACCAGGAGACCTAAAACCTTTTTGCAAGGAGCCCAGGGTCCTAAGAAGACACCATCACCCTTGGGGTAGAGCTCATAGTTACTCTAAGCTTGAGTGCCTGGGATCCAGTGGAAAGAAAGCCAGATCTCACATGTTTTTCCTAATCCTGAAGTTGGGGGAGAGCTGCCCTTGGAGGTGCTGGGCAGAGAGAGGACAGTAAGCAGGAGGACCTGATCCATCATCATTGGTGAACAATGAGCCATTGCCACCCTAATTAAAGATGTAATTACAGCAAATACATCCTGGGCTGTCAATGAATGACGGGTGGCAGGAAGACACCTGCAGCCCACAGCTGGGAAATGATGCTCCCTAAACTCCCCAGAGCTGGGGAACCCTCCCCTTAGCAGCCTATAGCTGGTTATGGGTTATACTGATTCCTCCAAATAGGAAGGACTGAGACAGGGGCTGGGACTTGGCTGGAAAAACAAGGGTGGGAAGGAGGCTGCTCAGTGGGGTGAGAGGGCCTGGGCTGTGTGTCTCAAGTGGCGGAGCAGAATGGGAGGAAGTGGGTACCTCTGTGAGAGCATAATGGCGGGCACTAGGCTGCATTTTAAGGCACACCTGCTTGGAGGAAACTGAGCCCCTGGTAATGTCCTGGAGGGTGGGTGCAAGGGCCAGGCCAAGGGGACTCAACCTGCAAAGCAGTGACCATAGCAAGACTCTGGTGGGCCATATGGGTTTTTGGTTTGGCCCAGGATTCAGGGACTGGGGTAGGGCGGAGTAGACTCTCTTGAGGGCTAATTTGTTCTTAGTGGAGGTTGGGGATAGGGCAGGGTCTGGCCACTTGACAGGAGGAGAGTTGGGCTCTTCTGGCCGACCTAGCTTCTACTGTTCTCTCCTTCAGCAGGGTAGGCCCTCACTCCACAGCTGCCACTTGGACCACACACATCTAAGGTCATGGGCATTGGTTATCCCAAAGAGTCCTGGGACTCGGGACACCTCTTTTTCTCCTAAGAATTCCAAGACCTGGTTGCTCTGGAGCCCCACCCCCACTTACCCTCAGGGACTAGGCTACCCTGAGCACAGGGTCAGGTCACTCTGAGGCCAGCCTGGACTGTAACCACCCCAGGGTCACAGCATGAAGGACTACCCTAATGGAAAGCCAATGGCCTCGGCCTCTTGGCTCTGATTGCTGTAGAGGTCCCTGGCCAAAGTCCTTCAGGGTGTGTGGGCTGACTCCAGGGGAAAGTGGGCTGGGTGGGGAATGGTGGAAGCCCAGGCAGGCAGGCAGAAGGGTGGGAGGAAAGGACACTGACAACAGAACAAATGCTTGTAATTTTATAACCAATCGCAGTGTGTCCGTGGGGGGCCGTTTCAGACTCCACTCAGGACCAATCAGCCTGACAGAGCTATGAGTCTGCCTGAGTGAATGTGAGCAGCTCCCCCCGCTACACCACTTACTGCAATCTCATTACCAGCCTGGCCCAAGACCGGCCAGAGCTGAGAGGCCTCGAGGAATAGCGGGCAACAATGAGCCAGGAAAGTCAGGTGGACCCAGGACCAGGAGGACAGGTTGTGCAGGCCTGGGAGATTCAGTGGCTCAGAGTGAGGTAGGAGAAGGAGGCAGAGCCAGAAACATCACTTACCTACTACGTGCTGAGCATTTGGGATTCTGACAGGGCACAAGCCCCTGCCCTCAAGGGGCTTGCAATCTGCTCAGGGCAGATGGAGAGATTAGAGAGGGGTGGGCCCTGGGCCAAATGGGGCAAGGAGGAAGCTGAAGGACAAGGAAGGAGATGGGCATTGAGCAAGGGGCTGGAAGGAAACGGTAAGTATGAGAGGGAGGAGTGACAGAGAAAATTCTGGACTGCGTGTGGAGCCTGGGCAGGGAGACACGCAGGGCATGAAGAAATGCCCACCCACTGGAAAGAGAGGATAGCGCTGGGGGAGGGCCCGACTGGCCAGTGGTGGATATTAAAGGATGGCCTTGCTGGATATCTGGCTCTGGGGATGACTATGTGCCCATTAGTCTCTCTAATTGTCAAAAATCTAATTTAGTGTCTGAAGCCTGGGCTGGCCTTGGGTTAAATGGAGGGAGGCAGGCAGGCCTAGCCATAAATCCGCCCGCCCAGCCTGGGCTGGTGCTATTTCTGCAGTTAAGTGAGGGGATGAGGAGGGCACAAGATGAGACAGGCAGGGCTCTGGAGGAAAGGTGTCCCTGGGTGATATTGCATACCAGCCCTCATGTGCTAGGTCATAGCCAATCCCTTCTCTCTTGCAGGAGGAAGGGCACTTACCTGGGGTTCATTCGGACCATTTAGGGGGAAGCACCTCAAATGTGACATGAGGTCAGGACTGGAAGAGTCTCTCAAGGATCTGCATGGCTGGGATTATAAAACCATCAGCCTCTTGTCCTCCTGGACATACTCAGGGTCTACACGGGCTCTGCTCTTGCAAGGTGACTGGTAGGAGAGGCACATTTCCTACATAATATCACGAGCCTGTAGTGAGGAAGGGGCCATGGAAACTCACACTAGGTGACTGATTGCTCTTCACCTAGCAATTTGCTGGGGATGGCCTCAGTGATGAGACCATGTGACATTAACGTGAGACGCTTGTGGGGTAAGGCCCATTCCTTAGTGAGGAGCACTTCCCACTAGTCTGCCCAGCCTCTCCTTCCCCAGGCCTAAAATCAGGAGATGCCTGGAGACCTGGACAACCTCTGAGGGCCTTGTGGCTAGAGATAGTACTAAGATTTGCAACCTGCTTGGCAATCTCACTCCCCTCAGAGCTGCTAATTGAAAACAAGGGGTGTGGCAGGCACAGCAGGAGTAGGAGACCAAGAGGCTTCTCTGAGAAGCTCTGCTTCCATGGGGGAGGAAAACAATTTCTCCTGGCTGCAGCTCCATCTCACCAGGCACCCACCCGGCCTCTCCTGCTGCTAACAAAGTGCCTTTAATTAGCAGCCTAATAAAATGATCTTAATTGGCAAGAGCCAATCAGGAAGAAGAGAGGTCTCCTCCCCTTAGTCCCTGCTGATGGTGGTATAGCTATAGGTTTAAAGGGGAGAGGGATTCTAGACCCATCTTGGGGTTAGGAGACAATGGCTATAGAGATGAGTCTTCCCAGGGCATGCCTGAGCCCCACCTTTCTTGGGGGAAGAGGTTTGACATTGGGTGAAGGTGAAGCCCACAAAACCTTAGGTTCAGCCTCTGCTCAATTCGTGCTCAGGGATGGCGCCTGTGGCTCAAGGAGTAGGGCACAAGCCCCGTATACCACAGGTGGTGGGTTCAAACCTGCCCCTCCCGCCTCCTCTCCCCAAAAACTCTGTGCTCAGTTGAGTGGATGCTACAGGCCCAGAGTAGTCTCTACTGACTCCTACCTCCCTGCTTTCCTTCTCCAGGGCACTGTCAATAGCTGGTGGGGAGAAGACTTCAGTGTGGCTTTGGGCAATGTGAGTTCCTTTTCCTTTTCCTAAGCTTCCGTATCTCCAACAGGCTGGGTGTACCTGTTGCTTTTGAATTCTTCCAGCTTGAGGGCAGATAGTTGTACATAGCAGCTCTCATGTTGACCACAGCCTAAGATGGCTCTAATGATCACTGGAGTCCAGGTGATATAGTGAGATACAAGGTGATGGAAGATTACTATCAAAAGCCCATAGAATGGGTCAATTTTATTTTATTTTTTTGAGATGAAGTCTCGCTATGTCATCCTTGGTAGAGTTCTGTGGCATCACAGCTCACAGCAGCCTCAAACTCTTGGGCTTAAGTGATTCTCTTGCCTCCACTTCACCAGTTGCTGGGACTACAGGCGCCCACCACAACACCCTGCTATTTTTTGGTTGTAGTTGTCAACGTTGTTTGGCAGGCCTGGGCTGGGTTCAAACTTGCCAGCTCTGGTGTATGTGGCTGGTGCCCTAGCTGCTGAGCTATAGGCACTGAGCCAGGATGGGTCAATTTTGAGAAGAATCCTATTTGTGACACTAGAGAAGGGGTCGGAAGAGGATGAAGGGGTAGGTAAAGAGTCCCCTTCTGTCATGTCCTGCCACCTGTACTTATCTCCCTAGGTTTGGTTTAAGGAGGGAGGCAAGGAGAGCTCACTTGGGAGCAGCAATGTTATCCCCCAGATGACCAATGATGCCTTCATTCTTACAGCTTGTTGGAGTCTCTGAAATTGCTCATTTGTCTATAACTGATCAATTGGGAAGCATGGGAAACTCAAATCTTCTTCCTGCAGAGAAAAATTTAAATTCTGGGCTCAGGTTGGGCTATGGCAACCAATTCAAAAATTAGATACCACTTTGGCGTCAATTTAATTCAACATGAAATAGTGCTTATATGATGAGGACCCTGCACTTACTGACATCATTTAGTTCTGACTTCTCTCAAACTTGCTACACCATATCAGATTATCTTAAAAGTTATTAAAATCTGTGTACTCCCTCAATTTGCCCATTAAAAAACTTACTGTCCTGTTGACGTTGGGGCAAAGAAACAAGACACTTAAAAAATTCACTTTAATCTTATATTTGTAATTTAAGTTACTTTTTTTCTGAACAATTAAAAAAACCAAAACACACTCTATTACCACGATCCTAGGTTGTGAACAGATTGGTACATTAACTACACATCACAACATAATCACAAAAGTCAAAGCAGTCAGTACTTAAGAATCTAGAGAACAAAGAACTGAACCAACTGAAAGCTCTCAGGGAAGCTTGCAATTGTTGCCAGGCCTGTTCCCATAGCTGAAGTCCACAGACCACCTCTCAGATCAGTCTGAGTTGGGTTTAAGTGATCACTTATTTGGAAAGATTTTTCTTTGGTACCCAAAGTTCTAACCTCCTAGTTGGTCTTTCCCTTTAGTGTCTAAGAAGGGGAAGGGTTAGGAGAGAATGTAACACTTTTAGAATGCCATTTACTGCACTGATCCTTAATAAAACACACACATAGTCAATCAGGAGCTAAGAGAGCCAGCTGGGCTGGTCAGAAAGCACGTATTTCAGATATCATCTGCCTCCAAGAAATTTCAGATCATAGGTACCCAATGTCCAACAGAAGAGTATTTTAGGTATCAATGCAGTTAAGTTCTACCTGAAATTGGGCCACCATATTCATGCATTTTTGATTTCTCTCCTCAGCTCCAAGGATTCTGACATCACAAATGAACTACAAGTAAAAGTAACAACAAGCAGACTTATTCCCTTATGAGATGGCTATCTTTCTAAAACTATGTTGAGATTGTGGTTAAACTAAAGGGCTCTGGTCTGTCAGTTATTAGCTGTGTAGATGAAGCCCATGGAGATTAACTCAGGCTGTGGTCTCTGGGTGCACTTGAAAAGTCTGCTGATATCCAAATGGGGAAGATCTGAAATGTGGATTAAAGTGATATGGTAATCATCAGAGAATGTGATGGTCACAGGAAATGAGTAGCTAAGTGTCCCATTTTCTACCTGTAAGTACTTTGGATTACTCCAGAATCAGGCTTGCAGCCTAGCCCTCAAGGCTGCACTAGTCTAGGTTGGACTGTTTCACTTCAGGCTGGAGGGTATTGACATCTAAGGCAAAAGGAAGATGTTAAGAAGGCTAACGATATCAAGGTATCTAATTCAATTCTAGGAAAGAAAAACAAAAGCAGCCTTCATTGTTTCCAATGTTTCCCATAACCTCCTACCCCAAGCCCTCTACACACAATCAAGTGCTAAAGAGCAGATCAACCACGGGTTCAGACCCAAGAATGGTACCAGGAGTTGGCTGGCAAAGGAAGAGTGCATTGTTTTTCCTGCTTTAGATTGTAAACAATGATTGTTCTTATTCAAGCAAAAAACAGAATGATTTAAGGGTGTCAGGGTCTTTCCCAATTCAGAAACAAGCTATGAGGGCCAGACTTTATTACTTGTCAATAGAGTTCTAAAGAGAATCCCTGTCTTTGAAGGAGACACCAGAAAGAATTTTGCCAAGGGACAAGGGTAAAAAAGGCCCCCTCTGCCCCCCATAATTCATATCCACTTTCAAACTGCACAGAAAGTAAAAAGATGTTTTCAGCAGTGAAATACCTACACGCAGCAAGGCACACTGGTCTTGTTCAAGCTGCCCCAGTGTGAAGCAAGGTCACATGTGTCTACAACAGGTGTAAGGTGCATGCATTTACCCTCCTCAACCCCTGTGAAGGGGTCTCAGCCTTCTTTAAGAAAGGTTTCTTTCAGGTCTTAACATTGAGAAGTGAATTTTAATGAAGAGAAACTAATCTACAGTGGGGACATTTCATTTCAGAGCTGAGGGACAGCTTCAGCTTCTTTCCTCCATTACTTTAAATGTGTTGAAACTCTTTGTTTCTCTTTTCTTTTTAAAAAGGTCAAACTTTACATTTATTCTAGCCCAGTTGGGGATTAGTAATAATCAATTCCCACTGAAATCATGCAGAGATGGTAAGTGGGGTTTACCTTCTCTGGAAATGAACTTCTACTTACCTGATTATTTCTTCTACAATGAACTGGTAAATGACCCCCAGAGCTGAGAAATGTGAATGATTCAAGTTTTTCAGACCACTTAACTTCATTCCTATTTCCAACAACAGCAGAGAGGACAACTTGGAGAATATCCTCAACTGAGCTAATGGCTCTGCATCTGCAGGGTCCACCCTTGCTCATCTATTACGTACAAGTAATAGGGCAAGTTTCAAAATGGTCTTAGAAACAATATACCTTCAACAGAACCTAGAAAGGAGAGCAAAACCCTAGGCACCAATGAATATTCAACAGCTCCCACTTTTGAATAGCAGCATATAGGAAAAGGGCTAGTAAAGTTATGGCTATTGGACAATATTTTGACACAGCTTGAAACTCATGCCTCTTTGATGTCTGACCTGTGTATTTTTCAGGGTGGACCGCCCTCTACCTTCATCTGTAACAAAATGCTTAGCCAATCAAAAAGCCACTAATACTCCTCCACAATAGATGAGGAATCCTGATAGTGGCTAGTAGAAAACATTTCTCTGCAGTATTTGGATAGCTAGGAAGGGAATTATACTGAAAATATTTCTCAGGCAACAATGTATCACAACAGTGGAAAATATTTGTTGAACATAACCTGGAACTAAAAGTTAAAAATACTTAGAAAGTAGGAAAAAGGAAAAGTGAAATGCATATGCATAACCTGCTTCTCCATATGTAAGTAACAACATTCAGTCTGGATACATAATGGGAAGAGGATACCTTCTTGCAAACAGAGTAAGAGTGAAGGGGCTCCCTGGTCCTCTCTTGCTGAGCTAAAAGTGGCCTGGCTTTAGGTCACTTGCAACTGGCTCCCATTTTGCTGTTTTTATAGCAGCTGGTTAAACAGTGGCTTCCTTGTACTCAACTGCTTTGATTAGGAATGAAAGCAACGGGCCTGACTGCTCAGCTTCCAAGGAAAATGAGACTGCTGTGGCCTCAGGGCTTTGGCCAGGCCTGCCTATGCTACCCCAGATGGCTTATGCAGACCCATGCATGCTGGGGAAATAAGATGGGTGCACATTAATAGCATTTTCTGTGCTCTCAGGTCAGTATAGCACAAGTGCCCTTGCAACTGAAAGCTCCCTAGCTTGGAAGTCCACAAAGTTGCCTTCCAAGTGGCCAGGTTAGCCTGGCCCTTGCTGAGGTCCACTTGTTTATGTTGTTTACCAACTGCTAGAGAAATTTTATTGGCTGGGGAAAGTAAAGAGCAAAATAAGGCCAGGAGGGGTAACAAAGAAAGAGAAGGCAGTTTCTGCCCCATTAATAAACCCTGTGTGCCAAACTTCACCCTGATCCTCTCTCTGACCGCTTTGCCCTTTTGCACATTCCGGATAAGGATGAAATAGAAGGAAGGTCCTGTGGTGCAAGCATGAGATGGTTAGATTAATGTTTGAGAGATGATATTTACTGACCTAAATGAAAAAGAAAATCAGTTTTTACTTTTAACCATCTCTTGAATTACTCTGATTGGGGTCTTGGTAAAGATACAGGCATCTGGGTATGCAGTCCCTGCTGAGTAAACTGGAGATGGGAACTATTATATGCAGAATGCACCAAGCGACTGGCTCTGGCCATTTTGAACCTTTCTGTAGGTTGAGCCTTACCAGTGATTTAAGAAGAAGTACAATGCTTTTTATTACACACCTAATTGTTAATGAGAGGAAATGTAATCAGCAACTCCTTTCCATACTCTACATGGAATCAAGGAGACTGCTGAGTCCAGAAAAGATGTAGCCATTGATGGAGCCCAGGAAATTTCTGCTCCCCCCACCCACTGCCTTTGGGTGGGAGGAAGGAGAACAGAGAAGAGTCACAAATATGATGAGAGTATCATGTCCGAGAATCCACTGTTGCCACAGGGTCACTTGCAGCAAAAGCCTGGGTTTGGAATTTTGACTGAATAGCATTTAACTTTTCCAAGTGCTGCATTTTCTGGCTGATCTGGCTCATGAAAACTGAGGACACTGTCTTCATATACCTTCTTCTCAGGTGGAGCAGAGAAACGGGTTGGGAGAGTGGGAGACAGCAAGAAAGCGGGACAGAAACGGAGTAACAGATGGGAGGCGGGAAGGCCAGAGCTTCTGGTGTGTGCATTTTCTTTCTTTGCCCTGGAGGCTATACACACAGAGCTCTGTCTCCTAAGTATAATGCGGCTGGGCTTCTGTGGCCAGGTGCTGGGCATTCCTGCAGTGAACAGGAAGACACTGGGCGCTGTCTGCATTGAAGATGTATACCCCTCTTCCCTAGAAGTGGGTCTCTCCCAGTAGCCTATACAAGGGCAAGTCGTTCCTTCTGCTTAATGGCAAAGCAAGAGAGATTCTGGCAAAACACTAAATATATTTATAAGTCATCTTTCTCTGGAACCAATGGGGAAAAATAGGTGCACAGGGGAAAAGAGGAGGGGAGGGGAGGTTTTAAAGTTCCAATCATTCATGAAAGATAGAAGACATCTTCTGATAGCAGCACTAAAGCAGTCAGCTGTGCTGAGTAGACCATCCTGGGCCGACTGCAGACCAACTGTGTCCCAACAGGAGTCTCAAAGCCCTGCTCCTAGGATAGTCCAGGGAAACCGGGTAGTTGTTTGGTTGTTATTGTTGCTCGTCCTGGTGTTGGCAGATATGTTAAACACCGCAACTTCAATGAGTCCTGCGTAAAAACAGAGCAAACACTTATTAGCCCCCTTCCCCTTTTTTACCTGCTCTATGAGGAAAATATTCACTTTGTTGCCAATTAGGAGAGAGACTTAGAGTTCTTCCTAATGCCTGCTCTCTGCCCATGTTATGCAAGAGCTTCTGTCACAGCCTACCTGGCCTGATAAGGGACTTATACAAAAGGCATGGTTTGGTCAGGTATGTTGGCTCACGCCTGTAATCCTAGCACTCTGAGAGGCCGAGGTGGGTGGATTTCTTGAGCTCAGGAGTTTGAGACCAGCCTGAGCAAAACTGAGACCCCCGTCTCTATCAAAAATAGAAAAACTAGCTGGTTGTTGTGGCAGGTGCCTGTAATCCCAGCTACTTGGGAGGCTGAGGCAAGAGGATTGCTCAAGCCCAAGAGTTTGACATTGCTATGAGCTGTGATGCCATGAGACTCTACTCAAGGTGAAAGACTGTCTTAAAAAACAAACAAACAAAAACTGGAAAAAAAAAAAAAGGCATGCTGAGGGCTGTGGTGTTCAAACAAACAAAATTATGTCTTGAGGGTAAGACTGACCATGGTTGGTATAGCTTTCACCTGATCCCTGGATTGCAGGGGTGTGTGTGAGTGTGACTCAGGGCACTTTACCCCAAGGAGCCATGTAAACAGTGGTGCCACTAATAGAAGTGGGGGAGTTGAGGGAAGCTGGCCTTGCCGTGTGCCTGAGTGTGGGACAGTTTGACTGAGAATGAGTGCTTCCAGTACCTTCAAGGACAGATGTGTAGGTAAGCAGCTAGAAATGTGGCTGGGAGAGTAACGTAGAGGTTAGAACTGGAGATGAAAATGTGAGAGTCATTTACATTGAGATGAGAGCTAAAGCTGTGGGAAGAGATCCAGCAAGCTTATTCCCAAGGAGGTGAACTTAGATTAGGAAGAAAAAGTCAGACACAGACTCTGTTTTAGGGGCAAGAGGCTGAAGGAGACACAAACAATCAGAGAGCCAGGAAGAAAAGTAAAAATGGCAAAATGCCATGGAAGTGAAAGGAAGAGAGAAATCTGGCAAAAGAAGGGCATGGGTATATGGTGATCACAATATTGATAATAAAAACCACTTTTTGTTGATGATATGTCATGTGCTATGCACTGCACTAAGCACTAAGACTTCCATACAGTATCTCCATGAAGTCCCTGCAAGGATACTTGTCCAAGGGCACACAGCCTCTGTGACTTGGCTGAGGAAGCTTAAGAACAAGGAAGCACTATGTCCTCTTTGAGAGCAGGGAGTGCTGAGGTGAGTGAGCTCAGCTGGGTGTGAACCTCCTCCCTCAGAAGAAACACTGCAAAAAGAGGTTCAGAGAAGGGCAATGAAGGTGCACTACCACCAGAACTGAATTAAGTGTGGGAGATAGAAATTCTAACCACAGCAATGCTCACAGTGGCTAGGGCAGCTTTCCCTAACCTGTGATAAGCTAGGGCACTTGAACTGGTTAGGACATTGGGTATGATCTGAATATATTATAGTATGTATAGGCAATCTGGTATTTTTAGGATCTTGGCCTGTTTGAGTGAGAGGTTTGAGGTCGGAGTAGGAGAACAATGGGTTCTTACCACCTTCAGAGCTATTTCTGAGGTCAAAAGACAGGACTTCTTTTTGTAGGGGGGTGGAGAGTGGAGCTAAGGATAAAAAAGCACTTTTTATAACTGAATGATATTAACAAGGCAGGGCTGCCAAGATGTCAGTGTGAAATCTTACCAAGAGATAATTCCATTCACACATTAGATCATCTACTTGGCTCAAAGGATATCTATTGTGGGTATCTTTTTTGGGGGGTGGTGGTGGTGGTTGAGACAGAGTCTCTGTTACCCTGGCTAGAGGGCAGCAGTGTCATTACATGTTACAGCTCATGGCTACCTCAAACTTCTGGATTCAAGTGATCCTACTGCCTCAGACTCCTGAGTAACTGGGACTACAGGCACGTATCACCATGCCTAGCTAGTTTTTCTAGTTTTTGTAGAAACAGGGACTCACTCTTGCTAAGACTGGTCTCGAACTCCTGAGCTCAAGTGATCCTCTCACCTTGGCTTCTAGAGTGCTAGGATTACAGATATAAGCCACCACACCCAGACTCTATTACAGTTATTTTTTGATCTGTACAAAATCACAGGCTTTTGGGTCATTATAGTACTTCATTTTCAAACTGATTTAAATGTCTTTATTTTCATAATAATCCTACTAGATACTTAAGGCAGAAATGATTGGTTCTACCATACAAGTAGGTTTCCAGAATCATCTAGAAATGAGGCTGGCTATGTTGGTGAAAGATACCATCCGCTGTGGCAGTTCCAGCCCTGTCTTACGTTGTCTGGTTCCTCTGGTTTCTCTGCTTTACAGGACTTGGTGAGACAAAGGGCATGAGAAAGCTCCATGAAATTAGCAACAGCTTACTGCCAGTGTTCCATCTCCTATGCACAGTGTTATGTATATAACTCTTTCCCATACCTGGACAAGTATGAGGTCAGTATATGGTTATTTATCTGGAGATATAGGTGTATGTTCGGGAAGGGGAGCGGGGAGGTTCTGCTTGTGCAGCTGGATCATTTAGGAAGTCCCAGATGAGAATTGTGTCATCATGTGAACTACTGACAATCTGAAATTCATCAAACTGGAGTCGGAAAACTCTTCCAGAATGCTCCTAAAGCAGCAGAAACAAAAAGGGTAAGAATTTGAAACACTCAAAATCAATAAGGACATAAATCAAAAGGACACAAAGGCTATACTGTTAATTTTTTCCTATCATTTAGAGTTTCAAAAATATGGAGAGAAAACTTACTTTAGTCAAAGGTAGGATGAAAAAGCAACTGTAAACAATAGAATATTCTTTGGCCAAAACACATTAAATAGCATGCTAGATTCTTCCTGACAACGCCCTTCAGCTTAGGCTGGATGAAAGCATTTTTTAGTACCTCCCTGGCCTTCTTTTTTCTCTGTGTCTTTAAGTTCCTTATACAACCAGAGGCCAAGGGTTCATAAACAATAAGTGTGTTGATAAATATTTACCAAGGAAATTCCCCCAATTTGTAAAACCATTGGTGGATTTTCATGGCATAAAAACTTTTTTTTTGAGACAGAGTCTCAAGCTGTCCCCCTGGGTAGAGTGCTGTGGCATCACAGCTCACGGCAACCTCCAACTCCTGGGCTCAAGCAAGTCTCTTGCCTCTGCCTCCCAAGTAGCTGGGACTACAGGCGCCTGCCACAACGCCCGGCCATTTTTTGGTTGCAGCCATCATTGTTGTTTGGTGGCCGGGGCTGGATTCGAACCCGCCAGTTCAGGTGTACGTGGCTGGCGCCTTAGCCTGTTGAGCCACAGGCACCGAGCCAGCATAAAAACTCTTAAGATAGTTTCAAGCTATCCATGTATGGTCAACCAGGATATAAAATTCGTGAGTATCTAATAGTTGGCTCTCATAAGAGAGTATCAGTCTATTCTAGCACAGCACTGGCAATAACCACCACCTCAATCAAGATGTAGAATGTTGGGCGGCACCTGTGGCTCAGTGAGTAGGGCGCCGGCCCCATATACCGAGGGTGGCGGGCTCAAACCTGGCCCTGGCCCCGGCCAAACTGCAACAAAAGAATGGCCGGGTGTTGTGGCGGGAGCCTGTGGTCCCAGCTACTTGGGAGGCTGAGGCAAGAGAATCACCTGGGCCCAGGAGCTGGAGGTTGCTGTGAGCTGTGACGCCACAGCACTCTACTGAGGGTGACAAAGTGAGGTTCTGTCTCTAAAAAAAAAACCTTAGGTGGCGCCTGTGGCTCAAGGAGTAGGGTGCCGGCCCCATATGCCAAGGGTGGCGGGTTCAAGCCCAGCTCCAGCCAAAACTGCAGAAAAAAGAAAAAAAAAAAAAAGATGTATAATGTTTCCAGTATCCTGGAAAGTAATCTCACAATGCTACTAGTCAATATTATCTTTACTCCAATATTACTTTTTTTTTTTTTTGATACAGAGTCTCACTTTGTCACCCTTGGTAGAGTGAGTGTCACAGAGTCTCACTTTGTTACCCTTGGTAGAGTGAGTGTCACAGTGTCACAGCTCACAGAAACCTCAAACTCTTGGGCTCCAGTGATCCTCTTGCCTCAGCTTGCCAAATAGCTGGGACTACAGGTGCCCACCACAACACCCAGCTATTTTTATAGAGATGGGATCCCTCTCTTGCTTAGGCTGGTCTAAAACTCTTCTTCAGCTCAAGCAATTCACCTGCCTCGGCCTCCCAGAGTTTTAGGATTATAGGTGTGAGCCACAGTGCCTGGCGAATGTTACCGTTATTAATCCAATTATTCTGTTCTTAAATTTCACATAAATACATTTGTACAGTATGTATTCTTTTGTTCCTGGCTTCCTTTACCCAAAATTATAAGATTCCTTTCCAGGCATGGGTAGAGAGGAATAATTTCTTTCTTTTCTTTTTTGTTTTGGAGATAGAGTCTTAACTTGGTTGCCCTTGTAGAGTGCTGTGGCATTATAGCTCGCAGCAACCTCAAACTCTTGGGCTCAAGCGATTCTCTTGCCTCAGCCTCCCAAGTAGCTGGGACTACATGCGCCCGCCACAATGCCCAGCTATTATTTTTAGAGCCTGGGGCTTGCTCTAGCTCAGGCTGGTCTTGAACTCCTAATCTCAGAAAATCCACGCGCCTTAGCCTCCCAAGTGCTGGGATTACAGGCATGAGCCATCGCACTTGGCCCAAAGACACTTTTAAGACAATGAAGAAACAAGTTATGGACTGGGAGAAAACAGCTGTATCTCACAAATCCAATAAAGGACTTACAATCCAGAATATGTATAAAATTCTCAACTCCAAAAAAAACACTCAAGTACAAATGGATAAAACATTTGAACAGATCCTTCATCAAAGTATATACAAATGGCAACCACATTAACAGATGCTGAACATGATTTTTTTTTATTTTTTTGAGACAGAGCCTCAAGCTGTCACCCTGGATAGAGTGCTGTGGCAACACAGCTCACAGCAACCTCCAATTCCTGGGCTCAAGCGAGTCTCCTGCCTCCGCCTCCCAAGTAGCTGGGACTACAGGTGCCCGCCACAATGCCCAGCTATTTTTTGGTTGCAGCCGTCATGGTTGTTTGGCAGGCTGGGCTGGATTCAAACCCTCCAGTTCAGGTGTATGTGGCTAGCACCTTAGCTGCTTGAGCTGCAGGTGCGGAGCCCATGATTATTATTGTTATTATTTTGAGACAGAGTCTCACTTTGTTGCCCCCAGTAGAGAGCTGTGGCATCATTGCTCACAGCAACCTCAGACTCCTGGGCTCAAGTGATTTTTTTGCCTCAGCCTCCCAAATAGCTGGGATTATAGGTACCCACCACAAACCCTGACTATTTTTTTGGTTGCAGCCGTCATTGTTGTTTGGCAGGCTAGGGCTGGATTTGAACCTACCAGCTCAGGTGTACGTGGCTGGCGCCTTAGCCCGTTGAGCCACAGGGGCCGAGCCAACCCCAATTATTTTTAGTGGTGGAGTCTAGCTCTAGCTCAGGCTGGTCTCAAACTCATGAGCTCAGGTAATCCGCCTGACTTGGCCTCTCAGAGTGCTGGGATTACAGGCATGAGCCACCGTGCCTGGTCCTCAGATGCTCAACATTATTGATCATTAGGAATATACAAACTAAAACCACAATGAAGTTCTACCCTTGATACCATACTTATTAAAATACATCAAACTGAAAAGACTATGCTTAGTATTGGTGAGGATACGGCATAACTGGAACTCTCATACACTATTTACTGTAATGTAAAATGGTACAACTACTTTGGAAAACAGTCTGGGAGGTTTCTAAAAATATTAAAAATATGCTCACCATAAAACCTAGTTAACTTGCTCCTAGGTATTCACCCTGGAGAAATAAAAGCATAGGCTCATCCTGAGACTTGCATGTAAATGTTTATAGAAATTGTATATGGAACAGCCAAAAGAATGTTTAATAACCCAAATGTTCATCAACTGGCAAATGGATGAATAAATTGTGGTATAACCATACAATGGAATACTACTTGGCTTGGCTCCTATGCTCAGTGGTTAGGGCGCTGGCTGCATACACCCAGGCAGGAGGGTTTGAACTTGGCCCAGGCCTGCTAAACAACAATGACAATTGCAACAAAAAAATAGCTGGGCATTGTGGTGGGTGCCTGGAGTCCTGAAATACCAATACAAAAATTGTATTGGTATATATATATTGACAATACCAAGTGCTGACAGGGATGTGGGAAAATGGAACTCTTATACGTTGTTAGTGAAAATGCATAACGTTTTACATTTGCAGAATCCCCTCACACCACTTTGGGAACTACCTTGGTAATTTCATTCATTCGTTCAGAGACAGAGTCTCATTCTGTAGTTTCTTTTATTTGTTTATTTATCCATTCATTGACCGAATCTCACTCTGTTGCCTCAGGCTAGAGTACCATGCCATCAGCCTAGCTCACAGCAGCCTCAAACTCCTGGTTCAAGTGATCTCTCTGCCTCAGCCTCCCAAGTAGCTCGGACTACAGGTGCCCACCACAGCACCCAGCTAATTTTTATTATTTTTAATAGAGATGGGGGTCTCACTCTTGCTCAGGGTAGTCTGGAACTCGAGCTCTTGAGCTCAAGCTATTTTCCTGCCTTAGCCTCCCAAAGTGCTAGGATTATAGATGCAAGCCACCACACCCAGCCAGTTGTTTCTTTTATTTTCATTTTTTATGAGACAGAGTCTCACTTTGTCACCATGGTGTCATAGCTCACAGCAAACTCAAACTCTTAGGTTTAAGTGATCCTCTTGCCTCAGCCTCCCAAGTAGCTGGGACTACAGGTGCCTGCCACAACACCTGAGCTATTTTTGGAGACAGGGTCTCACTCTTGCTCAGGCTGGTCTTGAACTCCTGAGCTCAAGCCATCCACCTGCCTCAGCTTCCCAGAGTGTTAGATTATAGACATGAGCCACTAAGCCAGGCTCCAGTAGTTTCTTTTAAATTTAAATGTATATTTATCATAGGATCCAGAAATCACATTCCTAGATATCTACCCAAGAGAAATGAAAACACTATGCACACAGAGGCCGGGCACGGTGAATGTATTCACAACCCCTTGCAAGACCAGGGGGTTCATGCAAATTCCCAGAGTATTTTTTGAAGGCACAGGTGTGCAGGTCCCAATTTGAACGATTATATTCTCATTCCTTAGTACCCCCTGCTGTTTCTGGTGGATACAGAATTCTTATTCACTTCCTGTACTAAACTGTTGTGTAGGGTTGCTGTGCAGCTGTTAAACAGCTGCCACATTCCTCTACATACACAGCCTCTAAAGCACTATTGGATAAAAGGCATTATATAAACATATTTTGTGTCAAGTATTGGTTGCTTTTTCACTTAGTAGAAGGTTTTTTGAAGATTTAACTATTAAATCCAAATCTATATTCCACAGCACATCAACATTTAATTTCTTCCCAAACCTACTCTGAGCAATAAGGCTCTTACCACAAGGGTCCGTAGACAGAGTGTCCCTGCAGGAGCACGAGGGTCCAAAGCAGCCACAAGATCCCATACTTTAATTTTCCTAAAGATCAAAAAGGGGACAAAAATCACAGGTAAGGGCAAAATTAAGAGAACACAGCAAAAAACCATGCCAATAAATATGGATGGTGAATATAGTTTATATGATAAATCCAGCTCACAAGGAATATGTATAAACTGTTTTGTTTTGTAGACTTGGTTCTTGCATTCATTCTTGGGTAGAGGTTATTGGTCTTAACAGGGGAAAATGTACAAATGTACATGATTAAACTAAAAATGAGAAACAGGTTAGCTTTTTTTTTCGAGGGGGGAGGCGCCAGGGCTGGGTTTGAACCTGCCACCTCTGGCATATAGGGCTGGCACCCTACTCACTGAGCCACAGGCATCGCCCTAGAAACAAGTTAGCTTTAATGAAACCGAAGATAATGGTAAAGTTATACCATACTTCTGGGTCAAGAGGAGCTCTTGTACATTAGAACTCTTAATTACAAGAGATTACTTTACACCTAGAAATCTGTAACAATGAGGCATCCTTTTTCTGGTCAGTTCTAAGAATGGCCCAAGTCACATGTACCAGGGGGCTGAGGTCCATTCAAGAGCACTGGAGTTTATATAAGCAAACCCACATATTTTGATTTAAAGAAGAAAATCCTAGCCATTTTAAAAATAAATTATAGGCTGGGCTCAATGGCTCAGACCTGTAATCCTAGCACTCTGGGAAGCTGAAGTGGATTGCCTGAGCTAAGGAATTCAAGACTAGCCTGAGCCAAGACAGACCCCATCTACAAAAAAGACAAAAACAAGCCAGGCGTGGTGGCATATACCTGTAGTCCCAAGCTACTTGGGAGGCTGAGGCAAGAGGATTGTTCAAGCCCAGGAGTTTGAGAGCATGCTGTGAGCTATGACAATGCCATAGCACTCTACCCAGGGTGATAAAGTGAGACTGTCTAAAAAAAAACAAGGCTCGGCGCCTGTGGCTCAGCAGGCTAAGGCGCCAGCCACGTACACCTGAGGTGGCGGGTTCGAATCCAGCCCGGGCTCGCCAAACAACAATGGTGGCTGCAACCAAAAAATGGCCGGGCGTTGTGGCGGGCGCCTGTAGTCCCAGCTACTTGGGAGGCGGAGGCAGGAGACTCGCTTGAGCCCAAGAATTGGAGGTTGTTGTGAGCTGTGATGCCATGGCACTCTATCCAGGGTGACAGCTTGAGGCTCTGTCTCAAAAAAAAAAAAAAAACAAAAACAAAAAACAAACAAAAAAAAAGATTTGTATTTCAAAGTGCAATGGCAAGTGAGAGTCTCAAGCCAATAGAGATTCTTTCTACTGTTGGGGCACAGTCTGTGTAAGGTCAGGATGGTCTCTTGCCTTCTCTGGGCCTGGCATTCCTCCCCTCTGAAATGTAGAGACTGCGTGCTCTTTTCAACTGTAAAAATCAATGAGCCCAACTTTGTTTAACATTGTCTAGTAGAAGTCCATCTTTCCCATAAATGCCTGAATCTGAAACTTGTCACAAGCTTGTGGGAAGCAATTCCAAAGAAGGCTAAAAACGTCAGGGAGTGGATAGTGTGTTATCCTGTGAATGAATCCACTTTCTAGGTACTAACTTTGAGGGCCCAGGCTTCCTTTCTCCTGCCAGCTCTCCATTGAATATACCATGTCAGCAGTACAAAGGGGACCAGGAAATGGAAGCTCAGAACATCAAACACCAAAGAAAAAGCAGCCTCATATACTCCAAAACAACAGAAATACGTTGAGGGCTGGGCACGGTGGCTCATGCCTGTAATCCCAGCACTTTGAGAGGCCAAGGCATGTGGATTGCCTGAGGAGAACAGCCTGAGCGGGAGCGGGACCCTGTCTCTTAAAATAGCTAGGTGTTGTGGCGGGCACCTGTAGTCCCACCTACTTTGGAGGCTGAGATAAGAGAAAGACTTGAGCCCAAAAGTTTGAGGTCGCTGTGAGCTAAGATCCCCCAGCACTCTACCCAGGGCAACAAAGTGAGACTCTATCTAAAAACAAAATACATATGTATATTGAACATGTCTTGGGGTTGACTCCTCTGCACCACCCCCTCCCAAATCACTTAAGTTTCTGATTTCAAAACATTGTTTTGAGTGTAAGTGTGGTTTCTTTATTGGGATTTTACACTAGGAGGTTGGTGGAATGATGGATGATTTTCTTCCCCTTTTTCTTTTCTTCTATTTTTTAATTTTTTTACAATAAACAAATAAGATTATAATTAGAAAATAAAATCTAATTTTACTTATAAATCTCCGTCAATATGCTTCTTAATTGTCTAGAAAAAGCAAGGACCTTTTGGATGTATGGCATAGTGAATAAGTGAGTTTGAAGTGATGTGACAGCTGAAACCTGCCTTTGATGGGATGACAAGCTAATTGAGTTTTATAGCAGCTGTTTGGACAAGAAAGTAGGTGGTGGCGGCCAAACGTTATTCATTCATACACTCCTTTCAACAGGTATCTGTCAGTTACTAGTTGAACAAATTTATCAGTCCACGTCTGCAATCTCCTGTGTTAAGTGGAGATAATAATTTTTTATTTTATTTTATTATTAATATTTTTTAGTAGAGGTATAATTATACCTATCTCATAGGGATTTTTGTGGGGATTAATTGAGGTAATTTTTTTTTTTTTGAGATCAAGTCTCACTTTGTCACCCTCAGTACAGTGCCCGTGGTATCAAAGCTCACAGCAATCTCATACTTTTGGGTTCAAGCGATATTCTTGCCATAGCCTCCTTAGTAGCTGCGAGTACGGATGCCCGCCACAACACCTGGCTATTTTTAAGAGACAGTGTCTCGCTCTTGCTCAGGCTGGTCTTGAACTCCTGAGCTCAAGCAATCCACCCATCTTGGCCTCCCAGAGTGGTATGATTACAGGCATGAGCCACTGTGCCCAGCCCTAAATGAGGTCATTATATAAACAGTTAGAATATTACCTGGTATACAGCAAACATTCAATAAATGTTTTTATTTTTTGTTTATGGGTTTCCTTGTTTTTGTCAAGTGTCTCATAAGATGTACCAAGTACTGTTAAATTAGACACAGGTCTTTTCCTTAAGAAGCTCAGATTCTGGCTTGGCGCTCATAGCGTAGTGGTTATGGCGCCAGCCACATACACCATGGCTGGTGGGTTTGAACCTGGCCTGTGCCAGCTAAATAAACAACAATGACAACTGCAACAACTGCCTTTATTTCATTTTCACATCATCCTCAGGGTAGAGGATGGTGAAACTGAATCAGAATTAAAAAATAATGTCTTGGGGCAGAGCCTGTGGCTCAGTGGGTAGGGCACCAGCCCATGTACCCAGGGTGGCAGGTTCAAACCCGGCCCTAGCCAAACTGCAACAAAAAATAGCCGGGCGTTATGGCGGGCACCTGTAGTCCCTGCTACTCGGGAGGCTGAGGCAAGAGAATCGCCAAAGCCCAAGAGCTGGAGGTTGCTGTGAGCTGTGATGCCACAGCACTCTACTGAGGGAGGTAAAGTGAAACTGTATCTTAAAAAAAAAGGGCAGCACCTGTGACTCAAGGAGTGGGGCACCGGCCCCATATACCAGAGGTGGCAGGTTCAAACCCAGCCCCAGTCAAAAAACTGTTTAAAAAAAAAAAAAAAAGTCTTTACTACTAAGTTCTGGCAGCTTATTTTTGCAAGTCTTCTTGAATTTGTAGTATGTATCAGGTGTTTCACCCACAAGATGACCCTTGTAGGGTAAATGTTATTTTTTTTTTTTTGAGACAGAGCCTCAAGCCGTCACCCTGGATAGAGTGCCGTGGCATCACAGCTCACGGCAACCTCCAATTCCTGGGCTCAAGTGAGTCTCCTGCCTCTGCCTCCCGAGTAGCTGGGACTACAGGCGCCCGCCACAACGCCCAGCCATTTTTTGGTTGCAGCTGTCATTGTTTGGCGGGCCCAGGCTGGATTCGAACCCGCCAGCTCAGGTGTACGTGGCTGGCGCCTTAGCCGCTTGAGCCACAGGCGCCGAGCCGGGTAAATGTTATTTTTATTTTCATTTTACCTTAGGAAACCAAGGCACAAGGAAGTTAACAGTTTGTCCAAGTTTATACACAACTAGATGGGCCAGAGATCAGAAGGAAACCCAGATCTCTTTGAATTATGAAATGCTGTTTTCTGTAGGTTACCGGGCTTTTGTGGCTTTTGGTCTATGACAGTCCTGTATCAACTCGGTGAAAAGCCTTCATATTGGTCAACTCCTAATATAGCCTATTTCCTTAGATCTTTCTTAGAAAGCGTCAAAGTTTTCAGAGAACTAACTTTCTTGTTAAGTTACAAACTACTATAGCCTTACCCCCACCTATAGAGAACTGCTTTCCCAGTGGAGCTCCAGTCCTTTGCCAGGCTGGGTGGAGTAATGACTTGGAGAGAGATCGAAATGGCATATGTGTGGCACACGTGCTGACCTAGTTAGGAGTTCAGAGACTCTCTCTAATTCTGGGCCTTTCATTTTGAGCTGTGTGACCTTGAGGTTCCCAATTCACCTCTCTGTGTTCCATTTTCTTATTGAGGAATGAGAGTAATAATGTAGGCCCTGGGCACCTAATTCTCCTAAGGATGTTATAAGAATCAAATGAAATTATTTACAACAATGAGAGCTGACATCTATTCAGTACTTAGTATGTACCAGAAATACTTTCAGTTTCCTTGCATATGTTATTTAATTCTCATGATCCTAAAATGAAAGCACTAGTATCTCATTTTACAGATAAAAAACTGAAGTTCAGAGAACTTAAATCACATAGGACTCAGATCCACATCTCTGGCTCCCAAATGATATTCCCCATCATTCTACATGTCACATTGCTTCCCATCATAAAGAAAAGGAGCGATTTTATGGCATTACAATCAAGCACTCTGCGAATGTAAGAGATTCTGTCTCATAACCACTGCAGTTCCATGTTAGTCCCTAAGGACAATTAAATTCTCTTATTTATCTTATCTAGTAGTTTACGCTAGATGCCTCTTTTCATGTTCCTCAGGACTCGTTCAGAGAATTCTTTTGTTTTTATTGTTGTTGAGAACAGACAGAGAAACAGTTCTGCTCCTTCATATAAAGGGGGGTTAGGGAGTCCAGCTGAGCCTGGCATCTTGGGCAGGGGCCTTTGACTTCTCCAGAGTTCTTCCCTCCCTCAAGTGTGTAGTTGGTTATGGATAGTAAAATGCCTTCTAAAGTATTTGTTTATAACCTCCTTTATAACTCCCTAGTCACTGATTTTTAGTCATTGAATTTCAGAAGTAGAAAACATCGGCCAGGCACAATAGCTCACGAGTGTAATCCTATCACAGAATGACTTAGCAGTAAAACATCGGCTGGCATGGTAGTTCATGCCTGTAATCCTACTAAGGAGACTGAGGTGGGTAGATCGTCAGAGCTCAGAAGTTCAAAACCAACCTGGGGAAGAACGAGACCTCATCTCTACTAAAAGTAGAAAAACGAGCCTAGTGTGGTAGTACACACCTGTAGTCCCAGCTACTTAGGAGGCTGAGGCAAGAGGATCACTTGAGCCTAAGAGTTTGAGGTTGCTGTGAGCTATGATGCCACAGCACTCTACCCAGGGTGACAGAGTGAGACTCTGTTACAAAAAAAAACAAAACAAAACTAGAAAACACCAAATCCATCATATTACTGATGGAGAAACTGAGATCTAGAAAGGGAGATGACTTGGTTAAGGCCATTCATCTAGCTGGAGGCCTGACCAAGTCCAGAACCCATTTCCTCAGGCAACAGACCAAGGCTGTTTCTAAACCCTTCTTTGGGCATGCGTTATCTCTCTTCTACCTGAAGGACAAACTGTGCCTAGCATGTACCTGGGAAACTTTATGGAGAAATTAAACAACTTGGAAAACTGGCCAGGAAAAAAGAGGTGGAGGTGAGGTGGGGTGAAGATTTCCACTGTGGTTAGAATATTACACACCAAAGAAATGAATTAAAACACAGCAAAGCAAAGCAAACAGCCTGCAGTGGACAATGGCTTAGAAGCCAGGGGATTTATACCGGCAGCCCTGGCGGAGTGAGTGGATAGGAAGCCTTTTGTCACTAAGGCTGCAGGGTTGAAAATTGAAGGAAGGATGTTAGGCAAATTGTGACGGGGGTTGGGATGCAGTTACAGCCCCTAGGCTTATTGTCCAGAGGAAATAGATCTCCCCCTTGGACAGAGAGGTGGAAACTGAGCAAGCGAGTTGAGTGGTTGACATCATCAGGCTGAGCATTGGATTACAACAAATGGGGACTTACTTGGCCCAAGACGTGGGAAACACCCACTAAAACCTCGAAGTGCTTTTCATTTAGAAGATACGGGGGAGAGAGGGGATAGGAGAGAATCCTGCCTGTACCACTGGTCTGCATTGCTAACCTTGAATCCTGGTTTCTTAAATTCCACCTCCACTCTGACTGAGGACCTCCGGATCTTGAGGAAACTTTGCTCTTGTAAGTAGAACTTTACTCTCCTGCCCTGCCCCCCACCTCCAGGGAGAAGCAGAGCATGAGGCAGAACTCTCTGGAGAGCTTGCTTTCCAGCCTGTTGGTCACAAAGTGTCTATTTTTATATTATGATATATGTGAGCTTGCTCTGAAAATTATGGCTTTGTCTGAAATTGCCTTGGGCCGGACTCAGAGCCTCAGATCTCACAGATGGGCTCCATTCAAATGCTGTTTTACTTTTTTACCCAAAGAACTTTGGCAGAGTATTCGGGAGCTTTTAAAGTAGCTCCTTGTTCCAAATATAGGTGAAGAAATAAATTCTTCCTTAAAAATTGGTGTTTGTAAAAACGTTTGTTTTATTCTGATTACAAAGGTGATACAAAACAGTTTTAAACATTTAAGAAAGAAATGTCTCTGAAAGTGAAAATTCCCTATGATCTTCCCTGCACAAATAGAAGATTCATATGTTAACTATCAAATACAGATATGGTTAGATATCATGAAGTTACCACATATGAACTCAATCCTGCAATAGCTGTGTGGCAAACCCCAAGATGGAAAGAAGGTTGGAAATCTGTAACTCTGGATTTTTGGTCTGTTACTTTCTTTTTTACAAGTGGTATTTATGCCTAGATACATCCTAGATATAAGCAGAACGTATAAGCCCTTAGGTATTTTATTTGTTGGTACTTATTTTCAGGATTTTAAACTAAACAAAGGCCATTCATTCTATTCTGTGTACAGGGGAAGGGAGGGGGATCCTTGTTGCCTCCACGTCCCTTTTGGAAGGGTCTCTGAACTAAGGGTTCTCAGGTGGCTTGAGATGGCTTGCGGTGTGCTGGGGCCTGCCTCCCCTGTTAGCAGGTTAAATACAGGGTAGCCATAAAGTTCGTTTCCAATTTAAAATAGTCTGCAATTTAAAATTGCACACGAACTTTTGGGCCACCCTGTATATTTGAAAAGTTAAAATTAAAGGAAAAAACTATGGCTTTATCATATACGCATAGTAGAATAGACACCCAAGGAAACTGCTCCTTAGGCAACTGTTTTATACTTTCTGGGCCTCAGTTGCCTAATTTATACCTAAATGAGCAGACAACAATAGATCATCCCTGTATTTCCAAATTCAGCTTGGAATTAACTATCCATATTTCTTTTCCCATGGTGGGAAACCCTTATGGCTTTAGGAGCACAGTACCTTAGGTTTTTAGTATTGTAGCATGGCTAAAACCTGGTGCCTATAGGACAATTAAGAGGACATAAAACAGGCAACACTGAGTTACTTCTGAGTTTTTATGGTGTTTTAAAGGTTTGGTATTCTTTTTTTTTGAGACAGAGTTTCACCTGGTCACCCTCTATAGAGTGCAATAGTGTCATAGCTCACAGCAACCTCAAACTCATGGGCTCAAGCGATCCTCTTGCCTCAGCCTACCAAGTAGCTGGGATTTTTTTTTTTTTTTTTTGAGACAGAGCCTCAAGCTGTCACCCTGGATAGAGTGCTATGGCATCACAGCTCACAGCAACCTCCAATTCCTGGGCTCAAGAGAGTCTCCTGCCTCCGCCTCCCAGGTAGCTGGGACTACAGGCGC